>KZ505805.1:589288-607923 GCA_002844005.1 Limosa lapponica baueri | reverse complement strand
TCAAAAGGGAATGACGGAAGTCCCATAGTGTGAAATCTGGTTACTACAGTGCAAGCCTGCTGTCAGGAATTGTCCCGTGATGAGGATGGAAGGAAATGAAGAAGTTTCCTCATTTGCTGTAAAGGAGTGCCTTGCTACCGCCCTGCCCAGCAGTACCAGAGGATTGCTTGGTCTTAGCAGCTCTCTGATAACGCTGAGTTAAAAAATTTCCTTCCAAAAATACTGAGGTGACTTAGAAAGAGATTTCCTCTAGATGAGCACAATATTGATAATGCTTCAGTTATGTGTGTCCTTGCTGAGCTGGAGCCCTCGTGACTTTAGCCCCCCCGGGGACACTGCATCTAGACTAATTGAACTTTCTTTCCAAATTCCTTTTGGAAACTTGACCATTTTGCTCAATAATGGGCAAGAGTCGCTACAAATGCTAGCAGCCACACAGTACCTCAGCATTTCTCCCAGCAATACAGATTTGCTGAGGCTACTGGAAATGAGTAGCTGGATTGGGAAATGCAGTATTAGTGTGTGGCTAGGCAGCAGTTTAGCAAATCTCGCCAAAATCTCTCTGGCTCCCTGGGCTTTTCCTCTGTATTTTCTGTCCTTTCATCTTTACTAACCTTTTATAACTCTGTCTGATTAGTGCAGCATTCCCACCATTTCCTACCAAAATGTCACTCTAATAGCTTTGTTATGGGCAGCCAATGCTGACGTTGGCCGTTTCAGGGTTGTTAACATCTAAGAGAGCGATTGAGATGGGATGGAGCTATCTGTGAGTGATGACGGCTGTGGATGCTGACTGTTGAACCACCACCGAGGCTGCAAGGAATGCACGTTAGGGGGGAGTGGGAGCACGTTAACAGCAATCACCATATGAAATGTGCCTCGGTGGGTCTCCCAGATCCCTGATAACATTGTGAGAAATTCGACAGCTTCTGGAACTCGGAACCACTGCGTTAAGTTGCCAGCTTTGCTCTTCTGCAACTGATTTTTGTGGCCACGTTTAAAACAACAACAACAAACCTCAAAAAACGTTCCTGTTTAAAAAGAGCCGTGTCAACTGCTGCAGTCTTTCCGAACCTGGGTGTGGCTTTTTGGGGTATAACTCAGACAGTTCCATTGTCTAGCAGCTAGGAGGGGCATTAAATTGTCACGGATCACATCTTTTTCCTCACACGTGCACAAACCTGGAAGTTTAATTACACTCCCATTTGTACAATGCAGTATCCCAAGTGATTAGGGAAGAAAGGAATCAAGAATATGATTTTAAGTACCTAAAAGCAACACAGCCATAGCTTGATTTGAAAGAAAACAGCTGACAAGAAAAACAATAAGGCAAAAATATGGAGCAATGTCGCTGAGGCTGGGGGAGGGAAGAGGACTCAAGGTACTCCCAGAAGAGTGTTTAGACTGACCTGAGGCTCTAACACCTTCAGATGGGATTTCACCAGCTCTGAGCTGGGTGGAACTCATGCAGTTTCTCTAAAGGACAGGCAGGCTAAACTGTGGGTTTTGCAGTAGATGATATTATCCCTTTCAGTCAGGACTCAAACAATTCTTGCATGTTGGTGATTGCAGGTTTACAGCTAAGGCTCAACGAGTCTTTGCTGATGTTATAGGGAAAAGAGGGTATCGGTAATCACTGGGAATTTATGCAGCATATTTTGTCTTCTGCTGTTCCTCCTACACAACCACTTGCATACTTTTGTTCTTTCCTTGCATTTTAAGGGCTCTGCAAGTAGACATGTAGTGAGGGACGGAAGCACTAGCCCTCCCATCGGGGGCTTCCACGTGCAGTGTCGGTGCAAACCACTGGTGGGGCACATTTGTGCAGCAGGTGCAGCGGCAGCAGGGCGGACGTGCATTCCTGTCCGCAGCCATGGTGGTGAGGTCTGGCAGAAGAGCTGCAGCTCTGTGGGTGGAAAACATGCTTTGCTTCATGGGGGTGAGTCATGTTGCGAGGTGCTGTTGTATGCAGAGGCCACGCTTCACATTGGAGGGGGAGCATTGAGGGAGGACCACAACAAATGATGAAACAAAGCCATATTCAGACCAATTGTATCTTCAGGCTGATTCTGGAGCATGTGGTTTTGGTCTAGTATATGTTCAGTCTGTTTTTATAACTATGTCTCTCTTTCTGGCCTGCAAGGAAAAGCTTTGAAAGAGCATTAAAAATGGAAAAATGTTGCAAAACACAGTCTTGCAAATGTGTGCCAGCCTGGAGGTGGGAATGGGATGCTGAGGCTGTTAGTAGCAGACAAGTCGCGCTGCAAAACATCGCTGGGGTCTTATAGTGCCTGGCCCCAGTGCCCCTGATGAGATCTGCCCTATTTTCTTGCTACCACCAGTTCACCAAGAAATGAGCCATACCATCTGCTCCCTCCAGCACTGTCCCTGGCTCTGCTTTGTGCATTATGACCAGCCACTGACTCTTTGTTTTTTTCCAGAACAAACTGATGCTTTTTGTCTAGAAAAGAGACGCAAACGTAGCAGAGCTCGAGTGGGAGATGTAACCATCTCCAGATGTGTGCTGCAAGCAGGATGGGAATGAACTGTTCCCTGTGTCTGCCAGGGACAGGAAAGTGCCTGGGTGTAAACTGCAGTAAGGGACATCGAAGTCCAGGAAAAGCTTTGAAGAGTGAAAAGGAGAGAGTCACGGGTATCAGTTGATCAGGAGGACTGGAATTTTGGCCAATGGATATTTTTAGCACTATGTTGGGCAATAAGCTGTAATTTGACCCTGCCTTGGGGGATGAACGAGGAGACCACTGGCGGTCCCTTATGGCCCCATCTGCTGTGTTGTATTTAGTTAGTTGTGTTTATGTAGCTTTTAAAGGCTCTTTTTTTTTTTTCTTGTGGGTATCCATTTCTGTGCACAGACATATAAGCAAGGAGTTCACAGTGTGGCTGGACACTTATCAGAGTACCTATCAGTAACTATATGCAGATAAGGGAGTTATAAAGCTCTCATTTTAGAGAAGAGAAAGGTTTAAAAGCATTTCCATGAAAAGTAGCAAGTGGGAGAAGGACTGGTGGAAGTACCACACTTCTCTCCTCTCTCCCATCCACATTTTCCCAGGTCTTATCTCACCCTGGCCTCAGGACTTGTGGGACCCCTCTAAGTACTGATACAACTCTCAAGGATAGGAGAACACCAATCCAACAAGGGCCTAGGCTCTTGTCCCAAGTTAATGAGATGAGGTGGCTTGGGGAAGAGTCTGGTGAGCACCAAACCCAGAGGAGGGAGAGGTGGTGTGGCCAGCTGGAAACTGCAGGGGATGTGGGAGGCTCCCTAAGGCTTTCCTTGGCAAAACTCAGGAGCAAAAATGACTTGTCCAAGACCACAGAAACCTGTGATGTGATAGAACTTTTACCTATGCATTATCCTCCCTGAGCTGCATTTTAGCAGGAAGTAATGACAGAAAAAAGCATTGTCCGTCATCTTTGGCTATTTCTACACCAGAAGCCTACTGCAGCTATGCTGTGCAGTTATTTGGACAGTTTGTGTGAGCAGCCCACGTGGGCTGGGCTCCTCTGTGAGGCTGCACAACTCATCCTAGCAGTGCCTGCTGCCAGCTCTGCGCAGAGGTGCTGGTGGAGCTCCTGCAAAGCGCTTTGGGATGGAAATCCCAATTTATAATTGTAACACATCAGCCTTCTTAAACACAGAGAACAAAAAAAGGAAAGAAAAGAAAGAAATCTTTTTCTTCCTCCTGGGAAGAGCTCTTATCTGATTCCTGATGATCATTTTAGTGTCTGCTATTTTTGTAGCTGGAAGTGCAGTCTACAAACGAGCAAGCAATGCTGCAAACCTCCAAGTAATTCATTATGAAAGTAGGAGGCCAAAAGTTGAGCGAGGACATGGAAAGCAAACAACCGCGTGCTTTGCAGCCTCCAAATTTAATCTCCCTCTCTGAAGTCCTACCAGCTGCATGGCTCCTGATCTCGGAGACAGCTGGGCTGAAGCAAAGAGCCTTGACAGAGAGATAGCCTAGGCAGGATAAAGTTACTTGAGCTTCTTTGCCCCGTCATGTCTAAGATGTCAAATTTGGAGTCTACTATTGATTTCTAGGGCTTGGGATCCTTATGACCACCAACCTGTAGATCAGAATTAACTCCTGACCTTTTGGGAAGTGACAGTGCTGAGCTGCAGGGTTCAACTTTTCACCACTTTGCTGCTCCTGCTTTCCAGGTTGGCCAGCTGCGTGCAGCTGCCCACCACTCCTCTGAAATGTCAGAGGGAAATAACTCAGAGAAATGGGCCCCTTCCTTGCTTCTTTTCCAACATGGTGAGGGGTGCTGCAATAAATGTGGGATACCATGCCGTTTCATTCCTGCTCACTCAGAAAAAGGGGAAGAGCTGCCAGTTTGTTTTTTCACACAGAATTTGAGAATCATGTGTTTGAAAATCTTGCAGAAGGTGGATTTTTTTCACTTTTTTCTTGATGTATGGCTGCTGACAGGTGCCCATCTGGTCCCCTGGAAGCCTGTCTTTCATGCCTCTTCTCTAGTGTCTGAGATAGGATGAATCAGTGTCAGGTTGGCGTGTGTGTTTGTGGCACAGCAGAGCAACTCTGATGGGTGTCTGCAGCTGAATGGGATGAGGGATGCAAGACTGCATCTCTTCACAGATGGTTGTCATGCAACCGAGTTTGCTCATCCTTGCTGGTGTAGGAAATATTGCTGTCTGCATTGCCTGTACAAGCAGGCAAGGGGGAGAAGAAAAATGATTCTGCTGCAAAGGCAAGCATGTGTTCATCATGCACATGAATGCTGTGGCCCTGTCTTTGCTGGGAATGGGAGATCTGTGTGCTGCCAGCAGGGAAGAGGTTAAGTTTTGATAGTGTTTCTATTAAGCCAGGAAAAATTTGACCTCTGCCTGTTCTTTACTTCTAACTGAATTCAGGAGATTATGACAAAGACTGTGTAGGCGTGTTCCCAGTACTTAATTTTGGAAAGATGGAAATATCATCTTCCTCGACCTTCAGTGGTTTTAACAGCGGGAGCTGGAGCACTGTGTTCTTGGCGCAGGAGCCACGGTGCAGCCTGAAAGCCCCTGGCTCCTGCACGCTGCTTTCCTCCCGCGGGCTCTGCAGCCTCCTCGCTGCGCTGCTGATGGAGGGCAGGGTTTGCTGTAATTATGGCAGCATGGAAGCTGGGGCAGGAAGCAAATCTGACTGCATCTTGCTCTCCCGCCGAAAGTGATTTGTGGTATTTTGGGGGTCATGGAGAAACCAAATGGTGTGCATGCACTTTCCCTCCCTTTTTCTCTTTGTGTATGTATAAATATATTTGAATGCTGATGCTGGCTTCTGAATGTATTAATAATTGTTTAGCCCCGGATTCATCCCACCATAAATTTGCCTGAGGTGCCTGACTCTGGAGCGTAGACATCCTCGGGCTCCCTCTGTTGTCAATGGAGCGAAGCACCTGCAGAAGGCAAGCTGGCTCTCAGGTGAGTGGTGTGGTTAATTTGCTTCTGGCTTATTCCACACCAGCAAAGCACATGTAGGCAGCTAGGAAGAAGGGTCTGGACCCACGCATCCTGCATTGCTGGGAACCTGGGCCAAGCCCTGCTGTGCCAGGTGCTGCACGGACATGGGGCAGGAAGGTGGCCCTGCCCAGGAGAGCTTGTGATCTGGTGGTGCATCTACCCAGACAGGTGCAAAACCAGGAGCGACAGGTCAGGTTAGGGTAGAAGCAGAAGACTCATGCTTGTCTGAACTGGCTGGAGTAGACAGGTCCTGAAACCACCTGCCCCATACTCCCAAGCTCTGTGATACCCTCTTGTTTATTGCTTCACAGTTCAGGAGAGTTGCAAGAAGCACCTTCACAGAAAGCTTTTTGGTGGCACCTCTGCAGCAGGAAGCTGTCAGTCCAAGTCCAATGAGCTGGTAATGGGACCATCTTGAAGCCACTCAGGGAGGGGAGCTGACATCTCGAGAGCAAAGAGAAATAAAACAGCAAGGAGAGATGAGAGATAGGGCAGGGCACACCTTGAGATGAAAGACGTGTGGTTTGTGTTGGAGGAGTAGTGAGGTTCCGTGGAGAGGAGGATTTATTTCTTCATTAACCTGGTGCCTGAACAAGTTTATCTTGAAGCACTGAACAACTGTCATTAATGTTTCCTTTGAGCAAACAAGGCTCTTTGATAATGCCTGCACTCTTCTGACCTTTATTTTAATTTTGAATGCTACTAATTAACACCGATCATTCATTCAAACACTAAACTGGTTGTTCCTGCTAAATGCAAAGCAAATACTTTGTGGTCAGGAGCTAAAGGGGGCAGGCTTCTGTAGGGAAACTCCAAGGTTGCCGAACACCCTACGCAAGCCAGGGACCGTTGTGTTCAAACAGGGGAATTTCCTCTCTGGTCCTTTAGGAGTAGCTGGGAATGACACGTCCCACAGGGAAGGAGAGGGAGCTTTCAGCAGACATCTAAACATTGTTTTTGAAGTTTTCTTCTGAAGTGCCTGGTTTTCAGCTCCCTTGGCAAGTGCTTGTGGTGGCTGCTGAAGAGCACAGTTTGGTCTGCTACCAACACTCCCCCCATCATTGCTTGGAGTGCTGACCACAGATGCGCTGCCTATTGTCAAGGGGGATGATCCTCCATGCTCAGAGAAAGGTAGGAAGGTTCATCCTCCCTGTGCCTCGATCTCACCTTGCTCTCCAGAGCAGATCTGCCCACCAATCCCACTACAAATCCTTGGGCCTGTGCTTGGAGGTTACCGTCACTCAAGATGTCCAAAATACAGGCAGAGAGGGGGGCTCAGTTGGTGCCTGAGGGTCTCTGTGGCCAGAAGAGCTGGGCTAGGTTTTGCAGAGGAGGAAGAAGGGGAGATAGGGGAGACTAGGGGCGAGGGTTTCCTTTATCTGCACAAGTCCTACTCTGGTATTTTATGTAGTGGCCAATGGCTTAATGTCCAGATGGAGATTGGTGACAAGTGGTGTCCCTCAGAGGTCTGTACTGGGACCCGTGGTGTTCAATATCTCCTTCAGTGACATAGACAGTGGTATTGAGTGCATCTTCAACAAGTTTGCCAATGACACCGAGCTGAGTGGTGCAGTTGACATGCCTGAGGAACGCACGCCTGTGAGGGATGCCTTATGAGGGACCTGGATAAGCTTGGGAAGTGGGCCTGTGTGAACCTCATGAGGTTCAACAAGGCCAAATGCAGCGTCCTGGCATCAATAAAGTCTGGGGGATGAAGGAATTGAGAGCAGCCCTGCTGAGAAGGACTTGGGGTACTGGTGGATGAAAAGCTGAACATGAGCCAATGATGTGCACTCACAGCCCAGAAGACCGACCATATTTTGGGCTGCATCAAAAGAAGCATAGCCATCTGCAGTTTGGGAGAGGTGATTTTACCTCTCTACTCCGCCCTGGTGACACCCCACCTGGAGTACTGCGTCCAGCTTTGGAGTCCTCAACACAGGAAGGACATGGACCTGTTGGAACAGGTCCAGAGGAGGGCCACAAAAATGATCAGAGGGCTGGAGCACCTCTCCTGTGAGAACAGGGGGAGGGAGTTGGGGTTGTTCAGCCTGGAGAAGGGAAGGCTCCAGGAAGGCCTTATAATGGCCTTTTAATACTTAAGGGGGGTTATAAGAACAATGGGGACAAACTTTATAGCAGGGCATGTTGTGATAGAACAAGGCGTAAAGGTTTTAAAATAAGGTAGATTTAGACTAGATGAAAGTAAGAAATTTTTTACAATGAGGGTGGTGAAGCCCTGGAACAGACTACCCAGAGAGGTGGTGGATTCCCCAGCTCTGGAAACATTCAAGTTCAGGTTGGACAGGGCTCTGAGCAACTTCATCTAGTTGAAGATGTCCCTGCTCTTGCAGGAGTGTTGGACTAGATGGCCTTTAAAGGTTCCTTCCAACCCAAACTACTCTATGATTCTATGATCATTTGGAGAACTCATGGAGAGTGAGATCTCTTAATGTGAGAAGAGCTCTCTGGTGCACCCGTAGTGGGGCTGCTGGTGTTGTGAAGGAGGAACTGGGCAATGGCCCACATTTCCTGCAGGGGACAAAAGAGGATTCTAGGCTCCAGTTTGAAACCCTCCTGGTTTCATATGAGCAACCACTGTGGCAAGGTGGACTGTGGCAAGGGGACAGAGGTTGGGGGCCTGGAGTTCAAATTCTTCTTTTCAGTACAGCAGAGCAATCCTTGATGCACTACAGCCAGTGGGATTGGTTGGGTGGTATCTGCAGTCAGGGCTGAAGCCCCACTGTACGCCTCCTGTGGGATTGGGAGCAACTCTACCAGGCTTTTAGTTTCCCCTCTGAGGAATGGGGCTGCTGGACTTTGCTGCAGAGAGTCCTGGATCTCCACCACCAAACTGCTTTTTATCTCGGGTCTCAAAGAGCTGTGTGGGCTCAGCCCAGGTCTCCACGACACATGTGTGCCTACAGCCCTCTCCTGAAATGCTTAGCAGTTTCACCAGCTTTGGCTCATTTCTTAGAAAGAAGCAGCAAATGTGACTGACTATTTCGAGCAGCCTTGGCAGCACTATTGAATGACAGGACCTATTTATTTTCATCTAATAATGACTTCACTATCTAGCAGTCTACCATCATTGTGGTCCCACAATATTTCTAGCACAAGCAAGGAAAGATAAAGCATCCACTGGCAATGAATGCCAAGCCTGTAACAGCTTCCCGAGCAGCTCAGCAGATATAAATATGACTTCCTAGTTTCCATACACCAACCGCTCAGCGCATCTAAACAAAAATCTCTTTTCTAGCCCACACAAGAGTTATTAGCAGCCATGGAGCAATCCATTTTGCACAACCCTGTGTCTGCTAGAAACTCAGCCTGCATTCTGCAGTGCCACCTCTGTCCATAAGTCCTGTAAGTCTGATTTTAAGCAACATAGTAAAGCAAGATTATTTAAATGTTTCATTCTAGATCTCCACCACATCAGAGGGCAGTGAATGAATCATGTACATTCCTTTATCTGATGGTGTGTTTCTGTAAAAGGAGCAACACGCAGCAAGGAACTTGCTGTTGCAAGGCATTTGTGTTTACATAAATCTCCATACCACAGATTTATTTTTTTTCTGTGCCATTCTCTGTATGTAAAATCCTCATTGGGACCTATTTAGAAACCATCAGCATTCAAATAGTTTACAAACTGGAGCTGGGAAGGGGAGGAAATGCATGATTGCAAAGGGATGCAGTGTTTAGGGACCTGATCTTATGGCTCTGCAAGAGATTTTCCATAAGTGTTTTGGTTTTGTTTTTTAATGCAGAAAGGAAGGTGTATGTTAAATGTCTGTCCTGGGTCTGGCGGGGATAGGCTTAATTCTCCCCAGGACCTAGCAGGGACACAGGTATTCCATCCCATGTGAGCCATGCCCAGGGGGTAGCCGGAGCTATCCGGGGAAGGGGAGGCACAGGAAGTCCCCCCGGGGGAGCAGGGCGGTCGGGGGGCGTCCCGGGTCTGGTCGGCGAGTGGCGGTATCGTACTCGTGGTTGTACATTCCTCTGTAGGTGTTATTGTTGTTGTTTCTTGCCCCCTTTGCTGTTCTGTTAAATTGCCTTTGTCTCAACCCACGAGTGTTGCCTTTTTCTTCCCATTTTCCCCTCCCGGCCGCGGCGGCAGTGGGGGCTCCGGTCTGTGCGAGCGGCTGCCACGTGGTGCTTTGTTGCCGTCTGAGACCACGACAATGTCCATGAAGGTACCCATACCTAAGGACATAAACAGCATATTATCTCTACTTATTGTAAGAATTAATTGATTTATTATGCATCAAGAAAATGCTGCTGGCCTTGAACTGTGCAAGGGGTCTGAAGCTCCCTGCTCCCAGGGTTATTCATTTCCTCACCTGTGCTGCAACCAAGGGCAGAAGCCATCTGCAAAGTTGTGGCTGCAAAGGCTCCTGGTGAGCACCAGAGTCTGGTGTCTGACCACAGAGGGACTTTGTGCACAGTGGCAATGGCAAGAATCCAGAGACCCCAATGTGATTGCACGTCTCCAGTGCAGGAAAGCCCCTCTGGGCAGCCCCTTGCCTCCCGGTTGCTGTGGGAAGGGTGAAGTCAACCGAGTGGCTAAAACAGATGGTCTGGGAAATCCCCTTTGATGGAGCAACCTCTCCTCCCCACAGCTTGCTTGGGTGTTTTTGCAGCAGAGAATCCCTGCTCCTGCATTACTGGCGTAGGACAATGCCAGTTCCATGCCCCTTTTCTGGTGGTCCCATGCACTTGCTTGGAGGGCAATCCTGCCACAAGGAGCAGTTCCCTTCCCAAGCCTTATACTTTGGCTTGCATGTCACAAGTGCTGGCGTGGAGTCTTTGTTTGCAAGATGCTGAATACATCTGGTGCTGCATGCGTGGGTTTCGATTACGGTGGTTATAGTTCATCATCATCTGCTTGACCCTATCTTAGACTAGCTGCCCCACGTTACTTTGTTCACTGGAGTTGTTGCAGGGAGTACCACATTGTGAACGCAGACATCATTAAAGGCAAGCTTGTATGTGTAGCAATATGCTATAGCTGGGTTGCACTAATAGGTTTTGCCTATTATTACCACATTACAGTGGTGCTTGAGGCTCTGACTGGGATTGGCATGCTTGGTGCCACACAGGTATTTGGGAAAGGAATTTTGATGTCACCGAAGCAGTAGGTAGTTTGTAATGGGATTCTGCTAGTAGTTTGTAGCATGGGTGTCTGTGAGCTGATCACTGCCCTACGAAGGTTTGGCTTGAGGTTTTTCTGTGCCAAGAAGGAGGTTACTCAAACGCCAACAAACGCTTGAGTTAGCAGCAGGATGGAGTCTCTATCTGCTCCCATTGCAGGGGTCCTCACTCTCCTCAATGGGCTAGGAAGGAAGGAGAAAGCAGAGATGCAAAGGGATGCTGTGCTGGGAGGAGATAATTTTGGCGATGGGGCAGTGTGGTGACTTGTTGGGCAGAACAGCTCAGTCAGTGCGTCTCAGTCTTCAGCCCTTTGAGGCTGGACTGCAGGTTTGAAAGGAAATCAAGTAGAAGGAGGCAGCAGGGAGCCATCCAGCAGTGGTGCAAATGAACTATGGACAAGAGCAGGAGAAAAGAGGGAAGTAGTGAAAATGAAAAAGACAAGCTAAGTTATTCCTGTGTATGGTTTTGGGGCACTTGTTTGTGTGAGGTTCCAACCAGAGACATACCTCAGCAGATGCTTTGCACTGTGCTCTTGGGCCTCTCTGCTGGCTGCCACCATCTCAGCAATATCTCCTGCAAGCTGTAGAGAAGATAATCCATGTCATCTCTCAACCAGGCTCCTTGTGTGCCTCCCAGACACCCCACCGGGAGTGTGGATTCAGCAAGACCAGGGCTCAGCCCAGCCTCCTCCAAAGCCAAGTCAACCCTTGGGTCACCACATCCGGCTGGGAAGACAGCGAAGTGTTGCAACAGCCTGAGAGCAATTAGGGGTGAGGACACAAAGGAATGTGCTCAGTTCTCGATTGTTCTCTGCTAGGGCAGGGAGGCATTTATAAAAAAACACAGTTTGGGTGAGAGCCCTTTGCTTGAAACAGGAGGGGAAGGAAGCCTTGGAATATTGAAGAATATGATAGATTTTCTATTTGCCTTGCAAAACAGAAAACAACCCTCTCCCACAGTGTTTCCACAGCTACGCAGACATAAACATACACATTCCAAGGTTTCACATGGATTTCTTTAGTTCTCAGAACACACTCTTTCCTGAGTTGAAGCAGGAGTGCCCCTACCAGCACTCTTTATTGAGGCAAGGCCTCTATTTTTCGATGAGCTATACTGAACTAGAAAATACAGGGACTTGTGATTTCAGGGACTAATCCACTTGTTCAAACCGTGGTGGGGAAAGCAGATATTCAGGGTGATTTTAATGGCTGGAGCAGCTGGGTCGTAAATAACCCATGTAGAACTGAGTCTAATTTTTCCCTGAACAGGATGCTCTTGCAGATGTGACAATTAATCACAGAGATCAGCATTTCTGTACAAGCATTTTCAGATAAAATGAAACAGTGGATTCTTGCTCTTTCAAGGGGTTGAATCAGGAATTCAGTCTGGAGGCTTAAGAGTCAGTACTTCCCCAGAAACCAACGATAGCGAAAAAGAGAAATTACGATGCGGGAAGTGTCTCCTGGACTTGCAGTGTGAAGGCCGCAGCTGGGATTTCTTGGAAATATCTTTGCAGTTGCCATGGCATTTATTGTGCCTGTTAAAGGTCTTCCAGGTGATGCTCTTTGGCATTAGAAGTACTAAGTACAAAGGGAAGCAGGTTAATTGGATATCTCTGAAAGACGAAACACAAGAGGACCCAATCTGATAAGGAGTTGTGGTATTTTCACAAAGAGGTTGCCAGCCGAGCATCTCAAAAGTCACTTATACCATGGATACCCTTGTGCACTGCTGCCTGAGCACCAAGTTCCCAATTTGCTGTTGGCAGCTAGACAGAGAAGAAGAAAATGCTGCATAAGTGGCCATTTTTCTCTTCATGTCTCCATGAAAGCTAACTCAGAGGGGGCTGGTGGACTCTCTCAAGGTCAACTGCATAGCAGAGCTGAGGCTCAGCATGAGCAGGCAGGGATGCCACACACTGTGTGTAAAGGGTTGGCTGTAGGGACAGATGCATACCTTTACATGATTACCATTGTAATAAGCTGGTCGATGCTGCTGGACTATGTGCTGCTTGGCAGACTTCAATCCAGGTCAATGCCACCTAGATTAATGTCATCTGCTCTGTGTTACCATGTCCTGGACCATCAGACCTGGCTGCTCAAGCTGTGCTGCTCTAGTCCTGGACTTTGCACAGATGCGTTCCTTGGGCTCCACACTGAGACCATGGATCTTCTGAGCCACCTCCAGTGTGGCATTTGCATGGATCTGTTGTGATCCTGGGTGGTTTGAAGTGGAACCGGTTGTGGGGTGTCCTGGTGTCTTGTTCTGCTGTCTGGTTTTGGGATGTTCGTTCTCCTGTATGACTTGATGCTCTGTGGCTTTCAGGTGTGAGCTGCCTTGGCACAGTGTCTTGCTATCAACAGAGACTAGTGATACTGGGGAGGAAAGCAGTGCAGAGAAATCATTGCTGCAAGAGCTATCTTGGGATCTGGAAAAAATTGTACTACTTTTATCTGTGCTTCTCTTATCTGAAGCATCCTGGGTGGTCATGGAGCAGTTCCTGGAGTCTGGACTTTGCTGATCAGGGGATGCTGCAGGTCCAGGCTATGAGGGAGCAAAGATGTCTTGGGATCAATCCTGAAATCTGCTCCTGGCTGGAGAAGAGGCTGCATTGCTTTGAGTGAGTTGGTTGCAGTCTTTGCTGCAGCCTCCTCCTCTGTCAGACACTGGCCTGCTCGGGGAGCACCACTGTCAGTGGAGAGGCTAGAGGAAGGCTTGGACCATTGCTTGAGAGTTTCCCATCCTGCCCACCCACTGCAGTCCGTCAGTTTAATTTTGTCAGGCAGTGATTGCCTCCCTCCAGGACTGATTGTATCATGCAACCATGTGTCAACCAGGCAGTTTAGGATTTATTATCATGCTGGTCTCTCCAAGAGGCCGTGTTTTACAAGCCTGAGTCAGGGGAAAGGGAGGAGAAATTTCTCTTCTCCCTAGTTGTGAGCTCACCCACATGAGGCTGCAGCAGGGGTAGGGGAACTGGATCCCATGCTGAAGGCACCTCCTCAAATGAGTCCCCATCCCCAGAGCTGGTTTGGGAATCTGAGGAAAGGAAATTCGTGCCTGAGGTGCCTGCACTGTCATAAAACTCTGGGCCACATTTGCACCCTCATCTGCCGTCAAGCCCTGCTTCTGAAGGGAATAGTTGTGCAGCCCTTGTGAGCACCTACTGGGGTTGCAGTTGTGGGATTTTTGTCCTGGTTATCAAGAAGCAGAAGAGCTGTGGTTAACGCCATAAGAAACAGGGAGCTCCCATTGCCGTTTGTACCGTGCTGTGTTCTGTCCTGCTGCTCTGGGATGCAACAGATGAAGTAACATGTGCCTGGATAACCCTGGGTATAATACAGACCAATGTGGGTGAATTAGCACGTGGAGTGAAGAGAGCAGTAAATAATCCCTATGCAAAAATGTGTTTGATTGCTTTAGAAGCCCAATAATCTTGTCCATGCTTGGGATTTTCCATCCTGCTGAGAGCTATCAGTTTTGATTAGCACATTAACTGCCTGCTGAAATTAAAATTATCAGCAGTTGAAAGATGACCTGAATGATGAGATAAGATACAAACCTTTTAAGCAAAAGCATCTTTGTGAATGAAATGAGATGGAGAAAGGTCTTGTTTTTCTCCCAGAAGCACCTGCAGGACTCTGCTCATATTTCATGCTTCTTCCCTCTGCTGTCGCTTGTTTCCCCGTGGTGACCATCACATCTGCCACTGGACTTCTGATGAACATTTTCACAGCCATTAATTGAATATTAACATGTGACAAATGCTTCATAGTGAAGCCATCCTGTCTTGACCCTCCGTCTGACTTAAAGAAGTGCAAGACATGAAATGTCTCATTACCAGAGTGAATGGTTCACCAAGAGGACCCTTGCGAGCAGCCTGCCAGGCTCCCATGTGAGGGCCAGGTCCTGAACCACTGCTGGTGACATGGGAGGCCCTTTTGCGGCTTCTCTGGAGGTGAGAACATCAAGAAGGGGCAATTACATGCAATTGCTCCAGCCCTTGTTGGCCAGATTGGGCCCGTGGGCGATATTGCTGAGTTGGTAATGAGCAGCAGATCAAAAAGCCAGCTTGCTTTTTGCTGGCCTCAGGTTTAACTTGTTCAACCCCCATGGCCGCAAGCAAGATGAGAGGGTTTTGTGGGCATGGCGTGCGCCAGAGCTGCACTGCCTCTGCCCAGCCCCAGCAAGGCCGTTCTACTTCTTCATGATTGCCACTGTTCAATTTCTGTAGCTCCGGATTTCCAGTTTTAATGTCTTCAGCTGCGTGACATCATTCTGCCTCTGCCGGTCGGGAGGGGCTCTGGTACTGGAGAATGTCTCTACTTGCCATACTTACGGGCCTCAACACCGGCACCTTTCACCTTTCTGTTGCATTAGCCGAGCAGATTGACTTTCTTACTTCCCACTCAAAACCAGCTTTCCCCCTTTATTAGAGCTCTTCCCTGAAGCATTTGCAGCTTTTCAACTTCTTTTTGAAGTGACAACCCCAGGCATGGGTATGTTTTTCCAGCAGCAAATGGTGAACAGGCTGTTCTCCCTCTTGGCGCCCCCCACATATCCACGTCCCAGGTCCCTGTTTGCTCTCTGGACTTGAGGAACAGGAGCTTGGGAGATGCTACCAGTCACCCATCCAGTCACCCGTCAGGTCCACGTCTAGTGGTTCAGTAGAAATTAAACACTACTGTATTAGGTCTTGCTGGGATGGAGTTGAGTCAACCCACAATAACTATTTAATTTTTATGGGTCTGGGGCTATGCATTTTTCTGCTGATGTTCAAAGAAACAGTCCTTCAATCTAGATATTACCTCTGTTCCTCAGTCTTTGATCCTGACTTTGATTTGAGCCACATTAAAATAAAACCTCCTGCTGACTTTAGTGGGAGAAGAGCCCAGCTGGCACATTTGCATCTGACAAAGCCGTGGTAGCTTTGGCGATGCTGTGTTACAGTACTGACCCTGAAGTGTCTCTCTTGGCTTATGGGCAATGATATAGACTGAGTTGAGTCTGAAACTTGATTAATGAGAACATACACTACAGGAAAATGGCTTCAGCATTTGCAAGAAGACAGTCAGTCTCAGACATTTTGTGGCTTTTGACAGCTGGAAGCCATGAATGTCTGTTGTCTTTTTTTTTTAAAAAAACCTCCATAGAATGAACACATCCAGCAAGTGGGAAAAAAAAAAATAAGCAAAGAAAACATTACTCCCAGCTGGGGTGAGAAAAAGCAAGTCTATCGGGTGAGATTGTCTCAGTGGCTAAAAGGCAGCTTCTTGGGTTTTCATGTTGGTGGGTTCATTCTCTGCATTCCTCCTTTCTTTCTTTTGATAGCTGGTTAAATTCTTCTTTTTGGGGGTCTTCATTCAGGAAAGACATTTGAGCTATGCTGCAGATGGAGAATTTGCAGCCAAATTCCCTGTGAGCACACTGCATGGACTGGGGTGCTCGCAGTGAGCAGAACACTCTCACCAGCCTAGAGAGGATGGCAGGAGTAAGATCCCCCTTTGAGGTCTAGAGGAACCATGGGGAGACAAAGCAGGAATCTGGGAGTACTGACCTAGTAGATTCACTGTGTGGGGTAGGAAGGATGACTTCTGACTTCCGTCTGAAAGGAGGAGGTCTATAGTATTTGCCCCTTAGCATCATTACTGCTGGTTGCCCTCACAGCCAGACAGATGCTGCTGCGCTGGTTGCACCAGGTTACTGGTCTTTCCAGTCAGGAATGCAAGAAAAATAATTTATGGAATGAAAATTTAGTTCTGGAGAAAATGACACATAGCACATGGTGAATGTATTGTGCAGGTGGGAGCCGGCCAACAGATCATCTATTTGGCATGTCTGCTTTAAAATTAATCATGTGTTTGAGTGATGTCCTGATTGGGGATGCTTTCCCAAGTTTGAGACATAAAATGCAACTTCAGAGAAGACTTCCTTAATCCAACAAATAAATCCGCTGCAGATGTATGAGTGTTTTCTGTTGTTTTTCATGGAGCTCTTTATAGCTTTCAGATGTGACACTCCCAGCTTCCTCCAGAAATTTCACTTGCAGTGAGTTCAACTTTTGGTCAGCACTGAAAATCCATGAAGAATATCAAGATGGTTAGGGCCTCAGATACAAAATCCAAGAAGGACTAGCAATACTTAGAAGTGATTACATTTGTTTCCTTTTCATAGGAAAGGATTGATTTCTGTGTTAAAAGGAGTTCATTTCTTACAGAGCAGGCAGCATGACAGATTACCATATTAATAGTATAGGATTTCTTCTCTAAGTTGTGGGAATGGGCTGGAGACTCTCCTCCTCTTCCCTTACAAAAGGGGAAATAGAGGCTAATTTATAAAGCTAGACTGCAATGTGTGATGGCTGGCAGAACACATGACTGATTGCTCTGTATATGGATATTATATTATATTATTAGGTCTCAATAACGAGTCCCTGAAGTCCCTTGTGTCCCAGCCTGGGGACAGGTCCCTCCGCTGCTGTGATTTGCTGTGCCTCCTGCAGCCAGTGGTTCTGCTGCCAGCTGGACACCCCTCCTGAAGGTCTTTTTAGTGCCTGCCATTGACTCTCGAGACAAGATGCCTGTTTTCCTCAAGGTCTGTGCGATGCGCGTGTGGGTTTGAGGGGAGTGATCCCTTGGCCCAGACAGCACCTGTGGCAGTGAAGCCTTTGCTGACTGCTCAGGCATACTGCAAGAGGAGCGAGGCCAGAGGCTTTGCACAGCGAGCGGGAGGCAAAGGAGAGCAGGCCTGGGAGCGGGAGGCTGAGACCATCATTTCCGTCCTGTAATCTATCTTGCTTGTAAATAGATATTTCCAGCACACAAGAGTGATCTGCATAGGATGCATCAGGTCTATGCCCATTCCCCAGGAGTGGGCTCAAAGTAAAGACTTCATCAGAAATCTACTTCAGGAACTGAGTCTGAAGTCTGTTTGCAGAAAAACCTGTTTTCTCCATCCTATTTGATTTCAATTTTGCTTGCCTGGAAAACTCAGATCTGTGCATCTGTGTGCCAGCTATGTTTGCTTCCTGTGGCACCACACAGCTTGCCGAAAATTATCAAGATGATGCTCATGGCTACACTTTCTCGTTATCCTTTGGTTGCTCATATTTTATATTTGTAATGAACTGTGTTGTGTTTCCTGCAGTTGTAGCCATGTGTTTCACTGGCAAAAGCAACGTTGTTTAAAGGCAAATTTTTTTTCCCATTCTGGGACAGAGAGTTTGCTGCTTATATATGATTATGATGGCTTGCAGCGTTCTGGCAAGCTGGAGAAAGGAGATAAGAATGAAAGAAATGCTACATTTCATGACCCAGTAGCTTATGCTCTGCATGCTTCACTGTGGCCATTTAACAGTCACGAGACAAAGTCTTCTATGCCCCTTGAAATATCCACATCGTTATGTAAATGAATCAGAACCATTTTTTCATGGTTGGGTCACACAGCTCTGGAGTCAGAGGGGATAACAGTGGGTATATCTTATGTATGGATGAAAAGAGAGAGCCCTGATGCTGGAGCAGACACTTAGTGCAGAGATAGAATAAGGAGACGGCTAACTAGCCTCATGTGGTTTATTTCTGTGTTACATTCAGTTTCTTTTCTCAATGGCCCTGAAATGAGAGGTGATACATGCAGGTCAGTAGGGTGCCAAGCCCAGGCTTGGGAGCTGGATCTGTTCTCAGCATTGCTGCTACTTTGCTGGGTGATTTTAGGTACATCTTTTTCCTCTTTGTTTCCATCCTAGCTTTTCTCTCTTGCCCAGCTGTACCGTAAGTGCCTTGAGGCAGGGATCATTTGTCCCTCTGTGGTTATTCAGTGCCTGGAATCATGGGGTTTTGGTCTCCTCTCCGTTATTTCTGTAATATAATCATTATGAGAGTCCTGACTCGTGCAAACACATAAATCAGGGGGATGGATGGGGTTAAGACTGGTGCATCTGCCTAAAGAGAAACAGGATGGAACTCACAGGTGTCCTTCATAGAATCATAGAATC
>KZ505805.1:575235-589130 GCA_002844005.1 Limosa lapponica baueri | reverse complement strand
CCACAGCTTCTCTGGGCAACCTGGGCCAGGATCTCACCACCCTCACTAGTGCCATTGCTCCTGGGTGGAGGTGACACTTGCAGGGCTTCTGCCTCCACCACAGCACGGCACTTTTTTCTAGCCAGGGAGATACCAGAAGGAATGGAAATACAGTAATAAAAATATGAAATTCAGACAAATGCCATTCTTGGAGGAGCGAGTGGTGGACCATACTGGTGTTGCTGCCTTGCTTTGTATCCCATCCCACGTCCTAAAGGGCTCTGATCTGCAATTCCCTATGTGGCTTTCTGTGCTTTCAGGAGCTTGCTAGATCCCTTAAGAAGAGCATTTTTGCTCAAGGTCATGCTTTCAGTGCGACAGCAGGAGAAGCTGTGTAAGTGAAAGGTTTGAATAAAAAATGGGAAAGGTAGAGCCAGGCTGGAAAGAACTTTTTTTTTTCCTAGGCAGCTTTCACAAAGGAAAGTCTGTGTGTGTGGTGATGAGTGTGGCAGGCCAATCCATTGGACATCTGGGGCCAGCTCTTTCATAAAGAAGACCCTGTGTGTGTGGTGATGAGTGTGGCAGGGCCAAATCCATGGCACATCTGGCACCAGCTCTTTACGGAAGTGATAGATAAGAGGCTCTGAAGTATGCTGATGGTATTATGGAGCTGTGTGTGACTTCTCATTATGCCCTCCATGGATTTCATGCTATCAGTGTGCGTGGCTGAGATGCACATGCAGCCTTCCAGCATACTAATGAGCCCATGACATTAGTATTCAGTGCCAAAAGCTGGAGCTGTTAGACGAGGAATAATGGTGCAAAGAGGAGAATTGATAAATGATTAGGCTGTATGATAGTATTGCCAGCGCTGACCCGGCTCCCTTGCAAAGGAGATTTACCAAGTACCAATTTAGAGCCTTAGCACCATGAATAAGTGACTGTGGAGGATAAGTGTGTTTTGGGTGCTGGGTTTGTCACTAAGGAATTTGCAGAAAGGGAAACACATGACTGACAAGGGGCTAGAAAAATCATTAAGTCACAGGCTCCTCTGTCTGTCTGCATGCACATGGTTTCTGTTAGCAGGGCATGAAAGCACCCACCCCTACTGGGCACAATACTTGGAACAAAGTTAACTTAAAGTCAGGCTCAGGTTTAGGTCCTTTTGTTGAACTGGGCCCTAACTACATGATCACATGTAGCACTTTGAGCTAAGAGTGCAAGGGGACTGCTGGCAGCTTGATGCATTCCAGATGTTTCAACTGAAGGTGAAATTGCCCCTTTGCCCTCTGAATTTGGGTTAAATCGCTGGGGTCCTGGTTGCCCAAGGTGTTTGATACAGGGGCAGGTGCAGCATACAGAGTGAAGGTTACTGTGCAGAGGTGCCCTGCAGCTGTGGGAGCCACAGACAGAATTCGTAGGTAAATTAATTTAATCAGGTGAATGACTTTGCTCTGGTTTGTTGTGTTTAACCTTCGCTGCAGTTGATAGTTTATTTAGGCCTGTGGATAAGCAAAAGAAAAGCCCAGAGGCTAAGCCAATGTGATGTTTCTTGTCTAGTTTTCAAACAGAGCTGATTTATAGTGGGCACAAAAGTCTGAGTGGTTATGCTTTTTAAAAATAAATTAAAGACAACATTTGCAATGAATGGAGCACGTAACTTAGCCAACTTTTTCTGAGCACTTTTTATGAGAACAATAGTGAGGAACAGCCTCTAGTTTTATGATTAGCTGAAAAGGGTTGTGAACGTTTCCTTGATACTAGAGGCAAATGTGAAGCATCATGAATTAATATTTGCAAGGTGGTATTTTGAGGTGTCTGAGCTCAGCAGAACTATAATAAAACAGGGAGCAGTAATCATTACCTTTGTTTGCAAAGCTCAGGGTAGGAGACCAATCTCTAAAATTATCTAGTTGCAGCAGATGTAATTGGGGAGCAGGCGGCGGGTTTCCAGTAGAGTGGATTCATGCCCTGTTGGTGAAGTAGGAGGCGGAAAGAGATGCCCCAGTGATATCTATCACGTGCAGCAGACATTTTTGACAGTGATTTGCACTGCGGCAATTTTCTTTTTGGCCACATGATTATTACTTGTCAGCGCCAGCTGTTACCTGGAGGACCCCAGTTATAAATCACTTGAGGGCATTCTTCCCAGCATAGACTATTTTAGTAGCTCCCTGACAAATCATTCATGTTAACCATCTGAACCTTGGAGACTAACTTCTGGTGGGTGTCATTGAGCCAACACCAAGTCATGTACCACAACTTCCCAAGAGGCAGGAGGTTCCCGTGGGTCACCTTCCCCCTTGCGAGAGTTCTGGAAGGAGCCCTCACCCCCCTTCCAACTGCAGGATGCTTGTGGCTGCCTTGTCTGGCTATGCTTTTGGAGCCACCACATGAGCGCCAGGCGGGCGGAGGAGAGTGTGAGTGTCCCACTGCCCCAAACAGATGGCACAGCAGAACTGATCAGGCCCTGGCCTCTGACAGCAAACACCAGGCCCCATTGTTTCCAGGGTGCCAAGAAAATAGATGGGTGACACACAGACAGCTGCAGAAAATGTTCTCCAGACTGTGCTTGTGCAATGGAGAAAAGAAGGGAAGGGAAGGGAAGGGAAGGGAAGGGAAGGGAAGGGAAGGGAAGGGAAGGGAAGGGAAGGGAAGGGAAGGGAAGGGAAGGGAAGGGAAGGGAAGGGAAGGGACTGCTTATTCATTGCTATTTAATGATGAGCAGTTCCTGCAGGGAGCACTGAGCCAGCGACAAGATGGGCTGGAAGCAATAGATGCACGTTGCAGCAAGATCTCTTGGTTTGCCTTATTTTTAATCCAGACTCCACAGAAGCCCAGCGCCTCCCTGTTGGGCGCTGCCTGCTCCTAATCAGTGCCCTTAGGCATAAAGGCACAAGAAAGGACCAATGCCACCAGGTGAATTCATTCCCACCTCATCCTTGCAGAGGAGCTGCAGGCAAGGAGCTTGTTGATCTGCAAGCATGAAACATGATGACTTTTTGAGCAATGCCACCGCCCACAGCCCTTGTGCAGCTTCAGCTGAAGCATTTGGAGAAGATACCAGGCATGTGCTGAGTGCAGCTGCTTGGTACCCACCTCCTCTTAGTCCATCAGCTTGGCAAAACAGAAATCTTCAAACTATTTAAACCAGGCTGCCTTGTGGCTGAAGTGGGTTTTGTGATAATGATACTGCTCTGCCTGCATGATGGATGCAGAATTAGCCAGTGCCTGGGAGCAGGTCTGAGGAGCAGGCACATGAAGGCAGCAAGTCTAGATAGGAGGATTTCCACTTTGCTTCAGATACCACAGTCAGCTTGTACGTGTTTGGCTCCTTCTCAGTATAATACAGCTCTTCAGAGCACAAAGAAAAGACCCAACAGTGAAAATCTTTGAAACAGGGAAAAAAGAGCAAAAACACAGCCTAGGGAGCCTGTCTAAAAAAAAACCAAAACCAAACAAAAGGCAGAGAGGAAATGGGAAGCAGTGGACAGTATGTTATACAGTGTACGAGCCAACAAGCAATATCTGCAGGTCATCCATTCCTCTGAGCCTTAAAGAGGACATAGGTCCTTGGGTTAAATTACAGCAGTCCCTCTCCGCCATCCTCTATCATTTTGTCTCCAAATGCCCAATAACAACAGTGACAAAAATAGCTTGCAAAGTCTGACAAAAATCTTAATTTCTCAAAGTTTTGCCAAGCCTTATTTTGAGTACAAAGTGGTCTGGCTGTTACTCCTCAACTCGGCGCTGACCTTCCGGCTGCTCTGTCCCTCCCTGCTCCAATGGAGAGGGAAAAATGTTTGCTATTAACAAGCATGCCCCCAGCCCTTCAAAGCTGTCTTCCTAGCTGTGCACCTCGATTATTATTTTTATTCCTTTTCCTGCATGTGTTGCCTTTAAAGTGAGACTTTCTTTGGTTTGTAATACTTCACACTTAATATTTCCTTCGGGGCTGGAGGGCTGTGGAAAGGGAGCAGCGGGGGAGTGCTGGAAGCAGCCTCTGAAGGGACGTTGTCAGTTGTCCTGGTCCCGGCGGGGATAGGGTTAACTGTCCCCAGGCTCTAGCAGGGACCCAGGTATCCCATCCCACGGGAGCCATGCCCGGGGGTACCGGGAGCTGCCGGGGGAGGGGGCAGGAAGCCCCCCCGGGGGAGCGGGCTGGGGCGAGCGGGGGCTCCCGGTCCGGTGGGCCAGCGGTGGTATCCTCATGGCGGTTGCGTATTCCTCTCTCAGCGCTATGGTTGTTGTTTTATTGTTCCCTTTGCTGTTCTGTCAAACTGCCTTTGTCTCAACCCACCAGTTTTGCCTTTTTCTTCCCATTCTCCCCTCGCGGCCGTGGGGGGGGGTCTGGTCCCAGAGCGGCTGCGGCTGGTTCTTCGGTGCCGTCCGAGGCCAAAGCAGGCCGTCAGGGGTTCTGGGCAGGCACACGGCTGGGGGGGCTCGCCCTCCGTGCAGCGAGTGGGTCAGGCTCCCACCCCGGTGCAGGGATGCGGCGTGGGGCAGATGCAGCTCCTTTGGTCGTTCCTCATTTTGCAGACGACAGGCTAAACTGTAGACAGTAGCCAATTATCTTGACAAAGATGACTTCAGCTTTGCTGGGGTGATTGAAAAGAGCTCACAGAAAACAAGAACGTTTGGCAGTGACTGATTTTTGCAGTTTGTTTCTGGGAGTATTTATTTACTTGCTGAGCATCAGGATGGGAATTGCAAAGCGGAAAGCTCTGAGATGCTGTGGGTAAATCAGAATAAACAGATACCCTCCCTGGTTTGAATTGCAGCTGATTATCCAGCTTCCAGCTTGTTGCTATGTTTGCTCCCCCTGCTGCAGCTTTTCTCTTATTTTCTTATTTTCTTTTTCCTTTTTTTTTTTTTTTTTCCCCTTGGGATTTTGCTGATAGAGGAAACTACTGTCAGGCCACCTTGGATTTCATACAGCCATGTTGGCTCCTGCAGCAGTAATACAGATGGAGAGGACACTTCTGCTGCTGCACTGAGCAGGCCAGCTGGGTTTGTCTGGCAGAACTGGAGATCTAATGAGACACTCTCAACATAATCCCAGACCTAAGGAAAGGCAGATGATCTGCCTCAGAGCATGCAGTCTTTGATGCTAATGAGGCCAGGTATTAGGAGCTGTTGTATGGTGTGAGGCACCTCTGCAGTGATTGCCTGGCTTGCTGCCTTCTCTGCAATTTTTTGGCTCATTTCTGCCAAGGACACTGCTGTCTATCCTGTGGAGGTGAGGAATTTCATGAAAGCTTCATGTCAGCTTTCTCGTTGGCTTTTTGGATTTCGCCCAATTCCTTCTCCTTAGAAGGTCACAAGGTGGAGAGAGGAGTATCTCCTGCACTCCTGCCAGAGTAGACATGAAGAACAAGAGACAGGTCTAGAATGCTCCTACCCAAGCCTGAAGGTCCTCAGGTGTGTATAGAGAAGGGAAGATGTGAATGAAAAGGGAGTGACAAGCACACAACCCCGAGGTCTTCATTGGCTTGTTCTTTCTTTCCCGTTCTTGGTATCATGGCAGTGTTCAAAGTCCAGACCTGGGACATGGATGGTGTGTCCTGCATTAATCAAACAAATTAGACCAACAGCTCTGCCCGAAAGAGCCTACATCTTCCCTTGGATAGAGAAGCTGCGTGCAGGCTTGTGTGCAAGACCTTTTAGTCATGGGACACCAAAGAGGGAAGAAACTTCTTCAAAAGTACGCAGGCTACATGACTAGTGAACCTAAATTCAACCTGACATCTCCCTTACTGTAACAGCCTGCAAATCGTTATTGGTATTTTTAGGTCCTTGGTGAATCTAACAATCTGGCTAGGAGTGCCTAAGTCACTACTGAAAATGGGAATTCAGTTCTTTAGTCACACCAACAAGATTCATCTTACCTAATCTACCCAGCTAATAGCCAAGCGTTCAGCTGAAGCAACTTCTCAGAGCTGACCAAGTGGCTGGTGGAGAGGGACACATGGCTAGAAGGTGATTTTTCTCTTCCCAGGATGGGTGTCCAGGGTAGGATAGACACGTTATCTGCTAGAGAGGCTTGTCTATTTGATTGCAAAGGAGCCTTGAAGACTTCAGTCATGTCTAAGTTAGGTGTTAAGTGTAAGGCATGCAGCTTATAGGTGGATAAAATTAGATAAAATGAATCTTCCACATAGACACTGCTACAAGTTTTACCCTGTGTTTTTAAATAGTTTTGTGTAACACTGGAGAATGACACAATACAGGTCTGCAAGGCATTAGCGCCCTCCGGCATGCTGTACGTTTGACACTGAATGCTGTTAGCAGCAGGGAAAAGGCCAAGCCAGACCTTCAGATCTAAGACACTTGAGTTTTGGAAAAATCTGGATCTGGAGGAGGATCTGAAGTTTCCTTCTGGCCTGTATCTTTACAAGGAGCCAAACCACTCTTTCCAGTGTAGCTGAGCCTTTCAATAGTTCCCTATTTCAGTCCAACTGCTACAGCCCTGGGTCCACCTCAGCTCCAGACAAGCTCCAGGTGAGTTGTTCTGATCTCTTGCTGCTCTGTAAATATGCAACACACAGGAGTTGTTCAGGGTTTTCCTAGGCCTTAGCTTCTGTAGGCTGTGTTGAGCCACCTTGGATTAAATAGTCAACTATGTGGCCTCAGGTATAGACCTGGTGCAAAATGCCCATACAAAGATGCAAGCCGGCAGGATGGATCCAGCAGTGTTAGCATCTACTTTGGGAGATGCTGCATGTAGGGAATGGCCACCTGATCAGATCCTGGTCTATTGCTGTGGCTTCAGCAGTCACCACCCTTCAGCTGAGCGATGGTAAATGCCTGTTTCACCTGTCTCACACTCAAGTAAAACACCTATATTTAAGCTCCTGTCATGAATTCATTTTACTTTGCAGGCAGGGAGCACCAAGGGCGTCATCACTGCCAGTGCTTGGCCGCAGGGCAGCATCTTCTGAGGCAGCTCCTGCTGAGCCAGCAGAGCTCACCCTGACTATGCCCTTGGACAATTCAGGCGTTGCCCACTTTATCCCCAACTGTTTGTATGTACCAGGAGCCCTGGGAACAGTGCATGGAAGTTTTCACCTGGAAATCCACATGCCAGATGTGGTAAGAGGCATCTCTTGTGCAGGTTTCTCTGCTGGTGTCTCCACTCTTTCCATGGGCTCAGTTTTGCAAAACCCTGAAAATCTTTCTCTCCTCTTTTTTCCTGGTATTACTTTCAGCTTTTTGGTTTGCTTTGCTGCTGTGAGGGGTCTTGCCCCACACACCATGGGATACTCTGCACAAGCCCTGAGTGTTGCTTGTGGCTGAGCCATCCCACGTGGCAAGACAATGATGCAGAAGTGTAGGTATTTTTTGCATTTTGTATTGGTATTAGTAAATCCTGGCTGGGGAATCTGGTATTTTTTCCAAATACTACAGGCTGACAGGAGGTGCAAAAGGCCTGGAGGGAAGGAAAAAAATGTGTGTGCCTCGTCGTGAGAGGGCTGGGGGGGAATAGCTGGAGAAGGCAAGTGGCTGTAATGCAGCCGGAGTCTGCCCAGGTGAGGAGACAGGATAGGTTTACTCATTTATTGGGGTCTGAGCGCAAGGTTTGCAACACTGGTGCTGTGCCATAGGCAAGAAACCTCACAGCCCTGGGCTCCTGTGGGGGCAGATGTGCCAGATAACACCTACACACACAAATGCATGCTCACACACATACACGCACGTGCACACACACACTTCAGCAAGGCTGTGCTGCTCATTTGAGCTCTACTGTAGGACCACAGAAGATTTACCTCTTTAGAATCATGGGGTAAAGGACTTTATGGCATAACATGACTGTCCCGAGAAGCAGAGGAGATAGCATAAGGGTGAATTTGCCATCTGTCCCTGGAGTTATGAAACACAACCATAACTGTGTCTGTAACTTTAGACAGTTCAAACACACTGAGGAAATTACAATATGCTTCCACATGCTTTAAATCTAGGGCTGGTCCTGTGTTCCTCTGTGTATAAACAGGGTTGAATCCTTCTCTTTGCAGTTTTCCTTTGATTTAATATTCCTTGCAATAGAACTGTTCCTCTCAATGTGCCTAATACAAAACACGCTCGTTTGCTGACTGTGGGAGGAGTGTCTGGCTCAGGCTACCCTGCACGTCGCCATGGAGTCTGATGCTGGGGAGGGTAATGATTCTGGGAAGTTTGACACTGAAACAACATATTGAGAGTAGTTACTGGGCAGGGTAAGGGAGATGAATAATTTTAAGTGATTAGATCTGGGCTGGCTCAAAATGCAGAATAATGCTTGCTATTAGACTGGATGCTCAAGGATGCTGGCTTTTAGGAAACAAAAGTGGATCCTTTCCTAGACGGCTACATTTGCAGACCATATTTGTGTTCTCTTTGAATAACGTCAAAGCAAGTCTGCCCTGTCCTGAAAGCCTGGGACAGTCACTCCCAGTCACGGGCTGAAAGCCCAAGCAGGGTTTGTAAGATGTACAAGGGAGCACAAGAGGATCCCACCAGCAGGAGGGGGGCTCCCCTGTGAAAGCAGGCTGCAAGCTGGATATGGGGTCCCCAGGGCAGAGGTTGGCCCTGGGAAGAGTGAGCAGTGTTTCCAGATGGGATGGAATGAACTCATCTGTCATTGTCATTTTTTAATTGTTTTCCATGTTGTACTGCTGTTCTTTTAATAGGGCATGATCCGAACCATGCTTCTTTGCTGTGGGTGGCATGTGTCCCTGGCCCTGACTTTCTCTGCACAGACTGATGCGGGGGGCGGTCTAGGGACAGACTGCCTTGTAAGGACATGTCAGGAATGTCACTAGTGCTGAGATGGAGAAGGAGTCCCTTGTTCCTGAGGGGCAATGAATTTCGATGAAGGGACGTGTCCCCTTAGGCTGTGGTTTCACAACTGTATTAACACTCTCTTAAAGACTGTCTTTCCAGCTGCTCACTCCTGCCTTTTTTGTCATGCTAGTGGACTATGGAAATCATCCAGGTGAAAAAAACCCTCTTTTTGTCTTTTTTTCCTCCTAAATGAGGCTTTTCTCCCCAAACCACATCCATTCCCTGAGCAGACCTGCATGAGGAGATGCCCTGCAGTGGGCAGAGCTGATGGGCAGGGGATGCAGCCCTGAAGCAGCCCTGCCACCGCATATGAGACCACAGCTTCAATGCCCTTTTTTCTTCCTATTCATAGCAGAGCTGTGTGATTCTCAGCCATCCTTGTAAACAGCTTGTAGGTCTCCAGGGCTCAGATTTGCAAACAGTTTGTGTCCCATGGAGCTGGACACAGCCACAATTTGAATGGAGAGAGGCTGCACAGCCACATGGAGACCAGCAGCATCAGTCCTGCGGGTGGGATTGCAGCGCTGCAGCATCCCACGCAAACAAAGGTGAGCTTAAGAGTCACACAAGACTTTTGGTAAACATGGGACCTTTTTACTCCCCTTTGTTTTTAGACCTCTGAGGTAGATTTGGTTCAGTTTTTCTGATTTTCTTTCCAACAATGTGCTTGTCTTAACAAACTCGCGTAATTCCAGGATTCAGAGATTGAAGATACGCGCTGAATCCCTTTCCTTGCCAAAACTGGGTCCGACAAGGCAAGACAATGACTAGCAATGACACAAGCAGAAATTCCCAGCCTCAGAGATGCTGGGGAGGCTGATTCACTTTGCAGCCAGGACAGGAGATGGTAAGAGTGCATTTGCCCAGCGGGTCCCCTTCTTTACAGTTTATCAGAGTGGCTGCCATCAGCCAAAACACACAGAGGGATTCCCAGGGACTAATCATAACGCTTTGTAACGCCCTCAGCTCTCCAGCCAGCACAAATGTGTGCCACTGCTGGGATGGGACACGCAGCGGGTGTGTTGGTGTGTGTTCCAGCCCCGGCAGGCTGCCGACTTCAAAGAGACCATGAAGCTTATGCAGGTCAGCAAGGAGCCAATGTGCTGCTATCCCAGCACGCTCTTATTAGGGGAACTGATACCCTGTTAATTATATCCTTGTCTTGCCAGCCTGTCTCTGCTCCTGCACCCTTTCCCTCCTGCCTGCCAGGCATTTCCGATTGGCAAGGAGACTCAGTCCTTTGCTTCTTGCTCATAAAGTCTTCCTCCCACCCTTGTTAACTGTCTCATAGCTTGTCTCTTTGCTCCCCAGCTCCTTGTCCCTTTTCTGTCTGTCTGTGGTGGCCCCAGAGGTCTCCTCTCCTCTCTGGGAGCCACCTGCAGGTGTCAGAGCGGTGTTGCCTCCAAACACCGTGCCAGACCTGGTGTGCAGCGTGTGGGCACATTCTCCTGCTCAATCCCACTTTGCTCCTGCTCCTGAAGGTTGTGATTGAAGAGAGGTTTGCCAGAGAAGCCTTTATTTTTCTCAGATTGTGTAACTGCAAGGCAGTGAGGGGGAGGAGAGACGTTTTTGAGCACATAAGCCTTTCCTTAGGTCTGAAGCAGAAACACTAATCTCTGAGCTGTGTAGCAGGTTGGGGAGGCTGCTGGATTTCATTTCATGTGACGGGAAAAGTTTGGGTCTGTGAGCTGTATGGGGAGCAGCTCCTGGAGCAATCGCACATGGACATGGTCTTCCACCTGTGTAGATGGGAATGGCAGAGGGAGTGTCTCCATGTCCCTTTTCTCCAGCAGTACCTACAAGCCTGAGAGCATCCAGCACCCTCCAAGCAAGCAGAAGAAGTACCAGCACAGACACACAGGGACCAATGTGCTCCCATGGGAAAATTCTCCTGACCTGAGGCCTTTGAGGCTTTTCAGTAGAGCCCTGGAAGCTGTGCTGCTGGCTTTGGTGGGTTGCTGGATGATGATGCAGCCCTGGGCACCTAAATGTCCCCAAAATGTGCCCTTATCTTGTGCAGCAGGAGTAAAGAGAAAGCGAGCCTCTGACTCACTGATCCCTGCTGGGACTACTCCCCTTGTTTTTCGCTTGGATATTGTCATGCTGGAACAGCCCGGGCTTCTCTGGCCCCGCTTTTCGCACAGCCTGGCTGGGAGTTAGGCCCCATGTTTCCCAGAAAGGGCTGGGGAATCTTATCAATCTGCTATTATTATTTTCTTTTTCTTCCTCCCTTGAATTTCAGTCGGCTGCTGACTAAAAAGACAACAGGAGGCTCAAATCAGTCAGCCCTTGGCATATTCAAATCGGCACAGGTTTGTTTGTTTTGGGGCTTAGAAATGTTGTTGTAATCACCTGGGAAAATACACGTGCCTTTCATCTGGCCTCAGTCCCGTGGTCAGGAGGGCTCTCTGCCCCAGCTGGGCTCCCAGACCCCTTCTCCTTCTTATCAGCTGCAGGTCCCTTGCTGTGCCTGGGGACAGGCACTTAGCGGTGGCCATAGGAGTGAAAGTCCCAAGGGAACAGATTTCTCTTTCAAGGAGGGTAAGCGCTGGGAGGGGAGTAGGGCAGGGAGGGCGTCAGACAAGGTATAAGCCTTTCAGGCTTTCAAAAATCAGTGCTGGAATCTGCTTCTGCTGATTACAGCAGTGATCAGTTAACACCTAACCCCTGGCGATACTCCAAAGGAGGGACCTGAAAGTGGTAATGCAGGATTGTATTTTTAATTTTTAATTTTTTTTTTTCCTGCAGAAATGACATGTCCACAGACAGAGAGGTACTGGGCAGAACTCCTTGGGCAATTCTGAGTCCATAAAAACAGGGATTCTCTTCCCCTTATAAGATCTGAGGGCTGAACTCCCCGCAGTGGAAATAGCTTCACTGTTCCTGCACACCAGCTCCGGTGTCACCACTGTTTCATTTGCTCCCACATCCGCAGGTCCCTTTCTAGAAGATCATGGGAAGAATTATTTGCATGAAGCTTAGGGGATCCCATCAGCCGTTTCTCTGCTCAATGCTCTTTTCTGTATACAACAAGAAACGTTTCTCCCCGGCTTCCCCAAGGACTCAGCTTTTTCAGATTTCTTCATCTTCTTTCACCAAATTTTTTCCCCTTCTTTCCTTTGTCTCATTCAGGATTGTGTCAGTTTTCAGAACACAGATCTGCTGCAGACCATTTGGTATGCAAAAGGATTTGCCCTTCCTGGACCTTGATAGCCCGCATACACCACTGTTACTGAGTGATTAATGCGAGTTCAGCCCAGCAGCCCCGGATTTGAAAACGGAAGTTTCAGCTGGAGAGCAACATCCAAGGTTCTCCCTCTACACATTTGTCAAATTGGGGGATGAAATGGCCCCTCTGAAGAGGGCACCGAATGCTTATACAAACCTCGCTGCCCTGCTGCAAGCCCCATTGTCCCAGTGTTGTAGCCTGGAAGGTGTGATCCCACAGGGAGCTGGGCAGTGATGCTCTGGCAGTGCCAGGGGTGATGCTCCAACAGCGCAGGCAGCTCTGTGTGGCTCCTTGCCTTCAAACACACCATCACCCAAGCTGTGAAACAGGGTCCTGGGCCTGACCGTGGGTTTTGAACATTTCAGAAGTGAGGGGTTTGTCAGCAGGTTCTGGTCTGATTTTCCAGTTAAGGAGATTGGTCCGCAGGTTCTGTTTTTCCCATTTAGCCAAAATCTAGTTGCAGTCAATTTATTTTCTTCCCACTCTTTTCATCATCTCTGACACTGTTCCTTATAGGCCTTAAATAAGAATGTGACACTGACCATTCAAAATTCCTGATACAAGTGTCTCATAAGTTTCACACATGACTGAGACTAAATCGAGTTCAATCTATGTTTGCCAGCAACTAAATCTGGGATTTCTTTGATTTGCCTATTATCTTTCTTCTGCGTTAGCTGCAGTAGAAGTGCTTGCAAAAAGCATTGTATAGACAGTCAGATTTTAAGGACTGGTATTTACCCCACAGCAGACAGCAGTACTACCAGCGCTTCCCACCTGGACATGGAGCACACTGATGGGTGCTGGTGGTCTGGGCTGGCTTGAGAAACGTGGAGCTGCGGGTTAACCCAGCAGATTTGGATTGGGAAGGCGCAGGATTTGGCCGTGGTGCAGCAGCTTCCTCCCTTTCCTGCTGTGATACTGCATCTCCTATCCCAGCTGCTCTGGTTGGGAGCTTCAGATGGGCTCCTGCAGGAGCTTGGCTCCTGCCTCTTTATTCAGGTGAAGCTGCAAAGGAAATCCAGCAATCTTGAATTTCCTCACTGTGCTCAGGAATGCTTTTCCCTTCCCCACTGCATTTAGCCCAAACTGGTGCCTGAAGTGCTTGTTTTTGAAAAGCATGGGGCATAAAGCACACAAACAACTGTCCACAGCTGAAGGGAAGGTCATAAAAACAGGGATTATGCTCTTTCCATGCAGCAGCCTGATTCCTCCCTCCGAGGGCTGTGAAGACATCTGAGGAGGCTGCAAATACACATGTGTATTCCTGGGAAGGTGAAGGCATGTTAAATGAATACCACAGCTCAAAAGCAAGGCTGGCTCTTGCTGGTGGAGCAGGAATAGAAGCAGCAGCTGTGTCATGCGCTCCTGCAGGGCTGGCTGAGAGGGGCAGAGGTGAGCGGGCAGGAGCAGGATGTTTGCTTGGGCATGAAGCTCTGCAGAGGATCTCTTTATTTTGCCTTCTTTGGGTTTTCAGGCTTTGGTTCCCAAATTTATAGGTACTAAGCAAGCTGAAGTACAAAGCAGAATGATTTCAAAGTAAAAGACCAAGCAAGTGGATTAAGTTTGGGCACTGTTTCATTGGTCTGTAATGTAACAAACACTGTCTTTTAAGCAATGTTTGCTTTCAGTGTTGGGAGTGTCGACCTGTTGGAGGGTAGAAAGGCTTTGCAGAGGGATCTGGACAGGCTGGATCGATGGGCTGAGACCGCCAAGTGCCGGGTCCTGCCCTTGGGTCACACCAACCCCATGGATGCTCCAGGCTTGGGGCAGAGTGGCTGGAGCTGCCCGGCAGAAAAGGACCTGGGGGTGTTGGTTGACTGTGGGCTGAACATGAGCCAGCAGTGTGCCCAGGTGGCCAAGAAGGCCA
>KZ505805.1:547694-574565 GCA_002844005.1 Limosa lapponica baueri | reverse complement strand
AAAAACCTAGCTCAGGGAGTGAAGATCAATTTGGAGATGATCCAAGGTCATCATCACAGCCCTTGTAGCAGAGATGAAATGCCTCCCAAGGACTCCCAGGGCACGGCAAGGCTGCTGTCCCCTGGAAAGTGTGAGGAATTGGGCACTGACAGGGGGACTCGCCTCAGACCGCCAAATAAATGCATGGACAAATCTGACAGGGACTTTCAGTTGGGGAGCTGAAACCCCATGCTTACAACATAGCACAGTGCTTCCCAGTTGGGGAAATAGACTGTTGGGAGAAAATGGCCTAGGGTTTCTGATCACATGCAGCCTTTGGTGGTGGATTATTTTTCTGTGCAGGAGAAATGATCAAATGTGATCTTTTTGAGAGCAAGGACCTGTCAGGAGCTCCAGACTTCAAGGTGGGAGTGTGGCCCAGGGTGCTGGGCTCTCTTTGAGAGCTGCAACGTGCACCCCGTAGCAAAGCTTAAAATGCTTTTCCAGCACCAGCAGCACCTTTTTCTTCTGTCATATTTGGCTCCTTGTCTGAGAGACAGTCTCTGAACCACACCGAGGCACCATGATGATGTAGTGGTTGTGTGCACCGGTACAGGCTGACCTGTTGGAAAGAAGCTCTGTTGAGAAGGACATGGGAGTCCTGGCGGACAACAAGTTGACCGTGAGCCAGCAACGTGCCCTTGTGGCCAAGAAGGCCAGTGGTATCCGGGGGTACATTTAAAAGAGAGTGGCCAGCAGGTCGAGGGAGGTCATCCTTCCCCTCTACTCTGCCCTCGTGAGGCCACATCTGGAGTACTGTGTCTAATTCTGAGCTCCCCAGTTCAAGAAAGGCAAGGAACTACTGGAGAGAGTCCAGGAGAGAGCTACGAAGATGATCAAAGGAATGAAGCACCTGTCTTGCCAGGAAAGGCTGAGAGACCTGGGTCTGTTTAGCCCAGAGAAGAGAAAACTGAGAGGAAATCTTATCAATGCTTATCAATATCTAAAGGGCGGGTGTCAGGGGGGTGGATGACTCTTCTCAGTGGTTCCCAGCGACAGGACAAGGGGCAATGGGCACAAACTGGAACACGGGAAATTCCATCTTAACATGAGGAAAAACTTATTTACTTTGAGGGTGACAGAGCACTACAACAGGCTGCCCACAGATGTTGTGGAGTCTCCCTCTTTGAAGATATTCAAAACCCACCTGGACACCATCGTGTGCAACCTGCTCTAGGTGAGCCTGCTTTGGCAGGGCGCTTGGACTAGATGATCTCCAAAGGTCCCGTCCAACCCCTAGCATTCTGTGATTCTGAGATTTTGTGTGATTCTGTGTGAAATCTGCATATTTTATAATGAGGTTTGCTCCTCCAGCAGTTCGTCCCTGCATTCAAACCAGGCAAAGCTTCCTCTGCACAATAACTACACATGACTGGTGGCCTCTGTTCAACATTTTTTCTGCTGCTGGTGGGGCAATGGGGCATGTGGCTGGTACAAGAAATGCTGTCTTTGGACAATATTTTGGTGCAGGGCTGTAGGAAGGATTTTACAGCAAATGCCTTACTTTGCAGTCAGCTGGCTGCATGTTTTTGCCTTCCCTGGTAGGCTTCCCTTGACAGCTTCTTGTGTCATCATAATCTGTTTCAGTGGCTTTCAAAGCACTCATGCCTTCTTCTGCAGTTAGTGGCAGAACAGCGTCTCGTCTTAGACACAGACACTTCTGGAGGAAGTGCCATTTTAGTGCCAAGAAGCCCTGCCTCCACATACGCATCTCAAAGGCAAGCAGTGGCTCACAGCCTAAACACCATTACACGGGCATTACTGTCCTTTGTGCTACTTGGGGGGCTTTTCAGGGGGTTTATCCCAGCCACTCTGCCTGGTGTGCAATTGGCCCCGCTAATGCAGGGCAAGCTTAAGGGTTTCAAATCCTGCTTCAAGTCCTTGAAGAGCTCTCCAAATTTCCATCCTGTCTGCAGAGCGCTGCTGGCTCCCCAGGCAATGTCCAGTTCCATGCAGCCTTTTATTGTCCTCAAGCCCCACTGCCAGCATCCTAACAATGCCCTGTGCAAGTGAGTTTGCTGCTGGTGAGCTTGCTTGGAGGGATAAAGATCTTCAGGATAAGACTTATGCGTCCCACCACCCTCTTATGGAAAGCAGTATGAAGCAAAAATGACCGTGGGATGATCCAGCCAGTCTTTTATCACTAACAAGAGGCTCCTAATAAGAGCCTCCTCCTTCTGCCATGGAGCTGTGCCATTGTCCCTCTCTATATTCTTGTAGTAGAGCAAAGAAGGAGGTGGGGAAGGATCATTTAGCACGTGAAAGGCACTTCTTGTATGGGTATACATGCATGGCACAGTTCAGCTGGGGTGAGCAACCAGCTCCTACCAAGCCATGATGTATGAGGCAGAGAGGTCAAAAGTTCTCTTTTACAATTGGCAAGAAAGGAGAAGGCAGGCGATGGTCACTTAATTTGTGGGTTTTTCCCTCTACTTGTCAAGAGGAGTTTGGGCTGCGGTGATGGATGAGTCATCAATTAAAGTTGGACACTTGGTCTTTTGTCTCAGCTCCTAAAGGGCCCAATTCAAACCCCAGCCAAATCGGTGGCAGTCCATCCACCAGTGCCAGCGGGTCCTTGATTGGGACTATGAAGGCTGTGGAGCGACTGGGTTGAACAGCCTGCCTTTCTTCATGCTTGGGGTTGTGCCTCTTGGCTCTCCGGTTGCTGCCATTATCAGGCGGGATATTTCCAGAGCTGAATCTTGCCAACACTTGCCACAAATTCCTTACATTTCTTTCCCTGGTCCCTCTCCACGCAGCTGCTTTGATGTCCAGCAGGAACAAGCAGCGAGCCATGTAGTGCAGCAGCTTCTCACTCATGCCCTCCTGCTTATCTGACCATATATACTGTTAATACTTTCTCTAAGGCACTCAGCTCCCATGACAACACTGCTTTATCACAAAAAGCCTTTAAATATTTCGCTGGGGAAAGGAACATTTCCACAGTTTTATTGCAGTATATGTGGCTCCTAATGGTTTGATCCTGCGGGACTTGCTCTACAATCAGGTCACACAGGCCTACACAAGCACAGGCAGTCTGGCACCCTGTTTCATTGGGAAGCATTGCCCCATGTTACCCATGGCACATAATGACATAGGAAGACCAAATCAGATCTGCAGGCATGAAGACTCCATTTCAACATGAAGCTTGTTCTTACAGTGAGGGGTGGCTCAGTGTCTCTGCTCATGCCTGGCATGGAGAACTTGCTCTTAGGTGCTTATAACAGCTTCTTCCTGTGTGGGGTTGAAACCTCAGTGTGTGCACCAGATGCTTCCTCCTCCCATGTCCCGGTGCCCAGGTGTGCAGACTGGAGAGACCCTGGAACCATAAACATGTGGAGGTCACCACTTCCACAGCCTGGACTTATCTTTGCTAGAGGCCTGGGCCAGACACTGACTTTCTGAGTTCAGTATAGAGGAAGGAAAAGGTAACATGAACCTTCTCCTTTGTTCTCCTGTGTCACCCCCAGCTGATGAACATGTTTCCAGCCACATAACGTGGGCATGGCCAAGTGGCTCCCTCCATGAAAGGGTATAATTAGGAAACTGAACATATTTTCCACCATCCCTAGTCTTGGTTGGCCTGAGTAAAAACATCTCCCTTTAATACAGATGCACAGGCTTTTTCCTTTATGTTGTGAAGGCTGTGTGAAGATTGTTTCTCCTCAGTCTGGATGGAGAGGTTGGGGACTATGGGATTCTCTCCCAGAACTGGCTGGAAAACCTTCATTATCTGATCAGAGTCTGCAGACATTGTCACATTCCTGAATGGTCACAAACTGGATGGTTTGTATTGGCCTGAGATGAACAGATGGTAATCTTGTCTCTGCTACATGAATCCGTGAAGAGTTACTTCACTCTCAGCTGTTTGCTGGCCCTCATCAGGACTTGGCAAAAAACGGTATGAAAAACTGTTTCTTTTGGGAGTGGAACAGAAGTTGGGTTTGTGTTTTTCAATCAGCCTATTTTCTTACAGTGACAGTCATGGAGAGGACATGGTTGTGATTTCCATTGAATGGATAGCTTGGCATTTTGATTTGGAGTGTGTGAAAGCATTTTGGAACTCATCAATTAAAATAGTTTCGAAAATAAGTAAATACATATAATAAATATTTAAAAGAATTGGAAAGTCCACAGAGACATGTTGCGCCTAAGACCAAGCTGGCATTTGTAGTCCTCATGTCTGTTGCCATGGCTCTTTCTGAAATATTGCAGCTCCATGGGGACAGTCTAATACCAGTAAATGTATGTGCATGCGTATTTTATGTAAAGGACTGGATGAAGTCCCAGAGTTGTAGTGTCCAGGATCCTCTATCTTAAGGCCTGGGACCATGTTCAAGAGGTCAGAGGAACCCATATTCTCTAATCAGACCATGGCCAGATGAGTCCTGGAAGACTTTCTAGTCTTGGGGACTGTTCAAGTTAAGAGTGTTGGTTTTGGATGATGGCAAAGGTTTAATAAATGCTGCAGCTGTAGAAAACCCCCTTACTGGAGAGTATAACTCTCCATGTCAATACATGATTTACATTTCCAGCCTGCATGTATCCAGGCTGCATGACTCAGTCAATGGGGTGGGCAGATCCAACACTTACTTTCGCAGAATAATTTGTCAAGTCTCATTTAATTAGAACTCAGACCAGCTTCCTGGAGATTGTGGGAACCTCGTTAGCAGCACAAATAGAAATTTGAAGAGACCAACTCAGTGGGAAAAGATTGCTTGCTAAGAACTTACTTACCAAGAACTTAATCTCTTCTAGAGTTGTGCCTTTTAGGTACAGCAGAAGGATTTATGGCTGGAATACAAGGTCTCTTACAACATCCCAAATGTTGGAGGGTTTTTTTTGCAATGTGAATTATAACATCTCAAAATAGTAGATAAAATCTTTTTTTCTCAACAGTCTCCAGTTATTCTTAGGTGTCTTCTCTTGAATTGGTTTTAATTCTTGATGTCTATTTTGATGCTTTTCCACTGGAGATGATGATTGCTGATTTGCTGTCCTCATCCTTGTCTCCCTTGGCAATGTTATCTTATATTTTAATATATGTTGGTCTATAACAAATCCATGGTTTTTTTTTTAATATTTAAGATGTGATAACAGGAGTTTAGACACCTAGTTACATATAGACACCTAAATTTAGTTCACCTAATCTCAGATGACATCCCACCTATTGTGTCTTGAGAAGGTTCTAGAGAGGTCTCCCTCCCTGAAAAGGCTAAGCGTTGTCTGTATGTCTGCTTCAGGACTGGCATGGAAGAGATCTATAAAATACTATTAGAGTGCTTGAATTGTTGCTCAGTAAATACATGTACGTGTGTATTTGTGAGGACTGGATGGAATCTCAGAGCGATGTTTTGCAGTTACTCTGTTCTCTTTAATTTTGGAGCTACGCCAAAGAGGCTAAAAGGACCCAGATCTGTCGATCAGAACTAGGCCAGAAGTGTCCTGGAAGAGTGGCTGACTGTTCATTTCCCATCCCCATCCTAGCCTCATGCTGGCAATGTTGCCATATATTTCAGAGGAGAATATGTGTTGGTCTAGAAAAAAAATCCATCATTATCCTCCTGCTTCTTTGGCCTAATCAGATATGGAGAGGGAAAAACAGGAGACCTGTATCTACCTACCACTACAGCATTGTTTACAAAGGCATGAGGATGAATGGTTTTTTTGTTGTTGTTAATTAAATGCATCCCACCCAATCACGAAAGAAATCAAATGTCCAGTGAAAGTAAAAGAAGATCAAATAAACATACTGTATGTTTTGAAAGACAATATTGTCAGGAAGAGCATAATGCATCAGGGAGAAAAAGATCAGGCAGTCTTTCTGGAGGAAAGACCTATGGCTAACCACCTTGAACAGGAAGGCTTCCCAGTGGAAAAGGGTAAGCATATCTTTTCACAGGCAGTTCTTGCAAGACATGAAAAAGGCTTTCTGCTGCAATTTTCTCTTCTGGAATTATCCCAGGCTGAAAGACCTTTGGTCTTGTGTTGATGAAAGACAAAGCACAGGGGCAAGGTTTCTCAAATCCCTGTCATTATTGTGCTGGAAAAATAATCCTGGTTTGCTGAGTTGTTTTGAATCTTTCATAGTGCTGCCAATAAATGTAACTTATTGCAATGATTACAAAAAAGTTTCCCTAGACCAAATATCTGCTACAAAGAAAGTGGTTTGCAAAAATAAAGGAGAAAGAGACTTGCTGCCTTGATTACAGCAAACCACTAAGTGCTTAGAGGGGAGATGGAGCACATTGTACTTCTTGGTGCTTCCACAGCCTCTGCTATCTTCAGGTAGGAACAGATCCTGCCTTCTCTGCAAAAAGACCAAACAAACCACTTCTGTTTGGAAACCACTGGATTTCTCCAAATCTACAGGATGCCTTTTGGGATCTGCGCTAATGGTGATGGACCGATGCATGTCCCAGTTTGTCCATGCAACTGGTGTCACTGGACCATGTTTGCTGTTTTGTAACTGATGTGGTCTTTCTCTAGCTCCCCCTGGCTGGGATTTCGCTTAAGCTTGATCTGCAAAATTAAATCTGTGGGGCAGCTTTACCAGATGGGTAAGTTTCTACATCTCAATGGTATCAAAGTCATGTGGTTATAAATGCTCCTTACCCTGATGCCTCTGCACGTGCTGCCGTTCCCATAAGGATTCGTTTCCAAGTGTCATAGTTGTTGCCTACCCTGCCTTTCTCTTCATGGTAAGAGAGCATTGCTTTCTCTCATCTCCTCCAAGTCCCTCCTTTGGTGTCTCCTATGGGCCCAAACTAGTCTAAGGCTTCAGCACTCTACCTAGAAGGTATTTTTAAGGAATGTCCCTCAAAACAGAGCGTCTTCCCAGGTTTTAGTTACCCTCCAGGGGCAGTGTGTACCTGGGGGACAAAAGACAGAGGAAAGCCCAGAAAGATTTGAGAAAAGTAGACCTGCTGCTCTGCTGCTGTGCATAGGAGATGCCTGGGAGATGTGAGCTGTGGGAGGTCACAGGTTAACAGAGAGAAATGCTGCCCATGCATATGTCAGACTGGCTGAAAAGTCACCCTGGGAGCTTGATCTTGGGGAGGCATGGAGGAGCCAGGGGGCTATAGATGGCTTTTCTAATGTTTTGAGTGGAAGTCCTAATGCTCACTAGCTAAGACTAGGACTTTTATTTATATTAATAAACATTCAACAGGAACTTGTGTGTTTCTGTACACACCCCTCTATATTTTACTAGCCAGGCATGTGCTCCAAAGCTGAGTTTTCACACTTCTTTTATTTGACTTTTTATTACTATCTTGAGCATAGAAATTTCTGCACAATTAATTGAAGTGACATATGCATGCCAGCTGCCAAGTCTTAATCCCATCCTTCCCTTTCGCCATGTTTCTGATTATGCTGATGGCAAATTCTCCTCGTTTGACTCAGCTTTGCCCTCAGAGTGGATGCAGCAGGAGCCAAATCTTGTGTTAGAAGCACAGAGATATTTGCCAGATGTCCCACAGGCTCTCAAGTTTTTTTCAGTAATAGACAAGTGCTTTGTTGGCTTCTGAGGCTGATGTGAGTAGTTATCAAAAACTGCAAGCAGTAACCAGCTCCTAAATCACATGCCTGGTAATCCAGAGCCATTATTAGTGATAAGCATACTTTGGTAGGGTCTCTTATTCCTGAACGTAGCCCTCATTTTGCTACATGCTTCAGACATTTGACAAAAGACATTCTTGCCTGACATAGCTCACAGGGGCATATGGCCAGGGACAATCCCCCCCAGCACTCACATCCATTCTGAGCTGCAAGTTGTGCAGGAGACCCAAATCGCAAGCAATGACACGATTAATAGAGGAAATCAAAATCCCGAACCCACCCTGCATTGCTGCAGAGAGCATGGAAATGTGAATTTCATGTCCCTGGAACAGGATTGAATGCAAATGCTGTCAATGCCTGTGCATCAGGATGCACCGACAGGTGCAGCCCGCTGTGAGCATCCTCTGTGAGTCATTGCAGAAAGTGATTTGTGCAAAGCACAAAACACTCTGCTGATCTTCCCAACCAAAGTCCCCAGAGCTCTAATCATTGACCTGATGGTGGAGGTGAAAACACAGCAATTTTTACTGTGTGAGAAGCTTTGATTTCCTGTGAATCACTTCCTACTATAAATCAGCTATAGGCAGCTGCATCCACTCGGTCCTCGGGATAGAAAAATATACCCTGCTGCTAGACAGCAACAGAGGCGCCAAAAACATCACAGGATCAAAGGGCGCTGCGATTTAATCCAAGCAGAATCTAAACAAGTCTGTCAGCGTGCCTGGACCATTTGTTTATTTTAGCTGTGGACATCCACATCTGTCCAGAGTTGGGGGATGGATTTATCATTAACATCATTTGTCTCATGTCTGAGCTCACACTAAATGTCCCTTTCATTCAGCATCCTGATGGCTGGTACCAAATCTGCATACGGAATATTTTCCAAGGGCTCAGCACTGCTAGAGGAAATGCAGCTCTTGTCTGTGCTGGGGACTGTCTGATCAGTTTCTTAGACAGGGAGGTGTTAATGTTTCAGCTCCTCTTCCTTGTTTTCCTGACAAAGCCCTACCAAGAGCATTGCCCAAAAGGGTTGTTTTCCAGAAACACCCATAGCTGGGGTTAATCTCAGTGTGGGAATTTTTTTTTTTTTTTTCTTTTCTGCCCATCCAGGCTTCTCTGGAGAGAACTATTTTGCAGTCTGTCCTCCTTTTTCCTGGTTGAGAGAGCTTGGTGCCTCCTCTGAATCCCTTCCTGAACTTCCCAGAACTGCAGAGGTTTTCTCTGGAAGTGCAGGGTGACTGCCATGCTTCTCTGGAGAAGGTCAAACATCCTTCTGGGTTCCCAGGAGCAGACCTGCCAAATCAAGTGATGTTTTGGGTTTCTTTCTCCCTCATACTATATAAACTCTACAGTGGGTACAGGAGGTTCGGCCTTTTTCTCTGGGAGATTCAAGTGACGGTTGTTTTTTCTGATGCTATCTCTCACTCAGAGTAAAGGATGCTTCAAAGGACAGAGGAATGGGGTTGGGCTGTGAGAAAATATTAGTTTTAACATCACAGTGTCTCCTTGTTTCTCCCAGCTACCACCACCCTCTTGCAGTGTTGTTTTTTCATCACCGTGGCTGTGAGAAGAAAACAGCTAGGAACTTCTGCATATGGGTAATACAGCAACCAGCAAATTAGGCAACACTAATTACACCAACCCTTCTTTCTTGTGGGGTGGTGGTGGATGCAGAGTAGAGCAAAATGAGTGTTTGTCAAAAGCTGAGGCTAGTTGGAATTCAGTGCTGCTGTGTGGGTCCAGGTATTCACAGAACACAGCTCCTGTGATTCCAAGCAGTGTTTCAAAGCCATCTGGTATCTGGGGTCTTCTGAAAATACCACCAAAGGTGCCTATGTTAATTAACCTCTGTATGAATGGGAAGCCTGTTTAAAAATTCCTGTAGCAGCCTTGCATATAAACATCCCTCCACTTTGAAGCAGAAGGGCTGAAAGGACACTCTCTCTTGCACCTCCAACAGAGCCTGCCTGTGTGCACGGAGGAAGGAGCCAGGAGAGCTGTGGCAGCGCAGGCGCAGGTGGCTGCTTGGCCATGGTCACACCAGCCCACTGTCTCTGAGCACCTGGGCTGTGACGACATTGTGTCCCAGGTCTTTCGGTACTACTGTGTGTACATGTCATCTGCATCTGTCACTGACATCCATCATGGATGGATGGAGAGGAGGATATCCTTCATACATGGAAGGATGTTCATCCATCATGGAGGGATGGATAGCCATAGGAGCTGATTCCAAAGGCTCCATTGACCAGCTATCATCCACCTCCTGCCTTGCTACATGAGTTCTACTTCTTTTGGAGGTATGAGCTGTGAGGTACATATTGCCTTTAAAATTTTAGACCCTATAACTAGCAGCAGGGACATACCTGCATCTCAGCAGATCTACCACACAGGTGGATGATGTGTATCCCAAGCATTTCTTATCTTTTGCTTCTTATTCTCTTCTTGCAGGAAAGATCTGAGGCTGTGAGAGAGCGTTGATAAACGGCAGTGGCAAGGAGAGATAGAGGGAAGAAGTGAATGGCATGGGAAACTCTTCTGGACATAATTTAAAAGCTGTATCCATGATGCCTTAATACATCTGGTCTGTGACATTCAAAGCATCTTTTTGGTTTGGAAAAGAAATGTGGGATTAGATAAGAGGTAGCTAAGATAATAACAGTGACCTGGGTTCCCTGGCACACCAGGCCAAATGCACAGTGTGCCTTTGAACACCCTGTTCCAGATTCAGAGAGAAGCAGAAGTCACTAGTGCTGGATGGGCTGTCACCTTCTGGAGACACTGTGGTCATGCTCCAGGATGTGGGGATGGTGCAGCACAGAAGGGCTGGACCAGGCTGTAGAGTAGAAACCACAGCTCTTTTTTCATTGCCCTTTGGAGCCTGCTTTGGCCACTGGTCACTGGAGAAAGGAGACACAGAAGTGACTTGAGGACTGGAGATACTTTGCACCATAAGGCTTAGAGAGCTCTAACTGTTTTCTTCACAGAAAGGAGATGGTATGGTGACCCAGTTATCTTCTAGCAGCATCTCCCCGGAGAGAAATCTCTGGGTACCTCACAGGAAGGACAGAGCAAAGACCTGTGGCTGATGGCAGACAAGTCAGATTTAAGCTGCATATTTATCACAGTAGAGTGATTAGATACTGGAACAAACAACCAAGGAAATGGTGGATTCTTTTTCTCTTGAAGCCTGTTTTCCTGGCAAACACAAAGGATTTGGCTCAACGTGAGAACAGGAGGAAATGTAAGAGTCAAATGCTGCCGGGCGATCCGACAATATCCTGTCTTAGGCTCTTGTCCTGGTTCCGGTGGGGATAGGGTTAATTCTCCCCAGGATCTAGCAGGGACACAGGTATTCCATCCCATGTGAGCCATGCCCAGTCTGTAGCAGAGCTGGCCAGGGGAAGGGGCTGGAAGCTGAAGCTTGGGAGCGGCTGCAGGGGCTCAGGTCCCGACAGCGAGCAGTGGTACCATCATTGTGTTTGTACATCCCTCTGTCAGTGTTATTGTTGTTGTTTTCCTGTTCCCTTTGCTGCTCTGTTAAACTGCCTTTGTCTCAACCCACGAGTTTTGCCTTTTTCTTCTGATTCTCCCCTCAAGGTGGGGGGGTGGGGGATGCTGAGGAAGTGGCCCTGTGTTCTTTGTTGCCATCTGAGGCCAAACCGTGACAGCTCTTGCAATGGGTGACGTGAATAGGATTTCATCACCATCATATGCTTGGATGAACAGTGCTTATGCTTTTAACCTGATGTGCTTAAAATCTTAAATAACGATGCAGTAATTGTGTCACATTGGAATCTACGTGTAATACTCCTATTGGTAAGCCAGCTCTTTGAAAATTCAGCAAATGCATCTATTTCTAATAGGCATGCAATGTATAACATTTGCAAATGTTTTCACAGCTGATCCATCAGAGAAAGCTCCCTGTAGGGCTAACAGAATATTTTATCAATAGCTTCTATCTGAGCTTCGGGTGTTGGTGTGAAACAGTCATTATGGCCAACAGTAAATGATTTTCAATTCCTAAAGCACAGACTTGGTGAAGCAAGGCTGACCTTGCTTTTAACCTGCTCTGATCGCATCTACTGTAGGCTGCAAGTGTGCACAGTGCACAAGGGAAGAGGCCTCTCTGCATCTGAGCATGGGCAACATTTAGGGAAACAGAGGTGTAGAAATTCTGTATGACGCTGTTGAGGCAGAACAGTAACATTAAAGATCCCTACTGTGTGGTGGACTCAGGGTCAGTCATCTGATACAAACAAAACTGTGTGCTGTCCCCCAGCACGTCAGGGAGATGGTATTGAAGAGTGCTTATATTAACAGCACTTTGCTAATTCCCAGCTGAAATCCCAGGAGCTCTAGTCTTTGCACTGAGCACAGCAGAGAAGAAAAGAAAACAGCAATGTTGGGACCTTATTGGGAGGTGGAATCACTGTTCCTGCTCTCCATCAGATGTGGATGCACATTAGGGCTCAGACAAGTTCCCTTCTCCCCTGGAAGGACCCATTCTGCTCTGCATGTTGCATGGTGAGCTCTTTGGTGGTGGTGATGAAGAGGCAATGACTGTGTTGGACTCAGTGGCCTGCAGAACCCTGGAGCCACCACCTCCACCTCCCTGGAGCTGGTCTCAGTGGGAGGAAACACAGTCTCTGATTGCCATCCAAAAATGGTATCTAAGAAGGGGAGCAGTGCCCTTGACTCATTCTCAAGGAGAAGGCGGCTGTATTTTTTCTGCCATACTGCAATTCCCATTACTGCCTATGCCTCTGGTTGCCCTTCAGGGTAGTAGGATCTGCCATGTTTGACAGTCAAACCCCTTGCGCTGAGGCGCTGGGATCAGAGTCAGTGAGCCATACCACAGGAATTAGGAATTAGGTGCCCACATTTGGGCACCGCATGTTCTTTCATCTGCAATGCTGATACATGTGGTTCCCTGCACACTCCAGCCTGTTGTAAAGGTGTTTGTATGGCAGAGTGGTGGAAACTTCACAGTGGAGAGTGCATGAACTGAGATGTGTGTGCTGATAACATAGCATAATGCCAGAAGGCAGCACTTAAGGGGCCATGAGAGGTCATGAGGGCTGAAAAAGGACAGCAATTATCATTCTGTAAAAACCTGCTACATTTTTGTCAAGGTAAGGACCTTTGAAGGAACCCTACCCACGTCACTTGCTGGGTTCCTGAGCTATCTTTTTCAGATCCCTCAAAGAAGGTTCACAGATTCCCCTCCACCCTCAAGTTTCAAAACTTTTTTCTCCAAAACCTACTTCTTCCTCTTGCCCATGTCTCCAGCACTTGATAAATAATGTGATCCTGAGGCACCACTTAAACCTGTGTAACTGGGGTTCCCTTCTCCTTAACTTTGTCCTAGAGAACATGATTTTTAAAACAGGGAGAAAATCCATTAAAAACAAAATTGGAAAGAGGCTAACAAAGAGGCAGAACAAACTTCCACTGAAATTTTAGTGGAGTTAATGCACTTGACCATTTCCAGTTTGGTTGTTTTTCTTTTTTGCAGATGGACTCCCAGGTCTTAGCTCTTTGCTTGTGTATATGTAGAACATGAAAACAAACCAAGCCCAATTCCTACACAGGGAGACTGGTATGACCTCTCCCACATTTCTGGGAAAAAGAAATGAGGTCCCGGGGGGTAGGGGTGGGGCTGTAATTTGCTCTCCAGCTGCTGGCAGGATGTACTTGATGGTTCATCAAGCAATGGAAGGCTGACCCCTCTCCCTACAATAAAATGTTAAATATTTTTCAATGTGCAATAATTTGCGCTTGCTCTGATTCTGACTGATAAGTCTCGTGCATAGTGCTCCAACTGTTTTAGGGAAGAGGATCTATTCTGCCTCCTCTATATATGCCCACAGGGCAGGGGAAACAAATGCCAATGTGCTGTCACTGGGGAGAGGAACAGTTGATGTATCTTTGTCTTTTTTCCTGTATCTGATTCTTTTAACCAACTTTCATTGTTCCACATCCATAAAAAGTACTGCTGAATCCACTGATGAATCAAAATTTTCCTTTGTAATAGCAACCAAGAGCTTCATAACAGGCAGATGGATGGTTGGAGGGCCAGGGACAGTGCTGCTGTAAAGAGTCTGAGAAAGTAAATCCCACCAGTCATGCCTATGCTGCTAAGATAACACAGAATATTTTTTAAATGCTTGTGATATCCATAGTCTGAATGCACCTTTATGTACCATGGACTTGTTCATTAATTGTGTCCCCGCAGTGATCACAGGGCTGAGGTGTATTGTGCACTGTTTATATACAATTTTTCTCATGCTGAAGAGACCCCGTCACGGGCTGCTCCAAATGAAAGGATATTTGTGTGCCAGAAAACAGCCCCATCTCAACTCAAGACAAGAGCCCTCAGATGATGACAGAGTGAGGAGTGCAATGAAATAACGAGAAAGTATTGAACGGCCAGAGGTCTTAGCACATGACTAGCCTTATTCATGGCTTTTTCTAGGCATCCTGGAAAGGGACAGTCTCAGAAGGGAGCTGACAATGCTAACAGCGTAATTCTGAGGAGCACAAAGAATGGCTAAGTAGCTGGGGAAAAAAAAACCACGGGAGAGAACCAAGTCATGAGGCCAAGGGAGGAAAGACTTGAAAACTAGGCAGAGCTGGCTGTTTCAAACTGACTGAGAGGATGCAGCTGGAAAACTGTTCCTGAGAATTGGCATGGCAGGGAATTGGCCCTGGAGATGGAGACTTCAGAGTGGGAGGTGGACTGGAGTGAATCTAGGGTGGAAATTGGAGGACAGGGACTCTGGCAGTGATTGTAGCAGGACATCAGGTGAGAGATAGATGACAGCTGAACAGGCAAGAAGAGATGCAGGATGGAACACAAAGGGAAGGAGATGAAGAACCTGGCACCCACATTTCAGTGAGGTCTGAGACAGAGGAAATGGGTGCAGAGGCACTGTCAGAGCTCTAGGATCCAGGACAGGGAGACAGCAAGATAGGAAGAAGTCTTAACCAGTCGCAAAGGGTTTGATCCATCTGACTTTCTCTGATCTTGAAGCCACACAGTCCCTAGCACTTAAACAGGAGGATGCTTGGAAAACTAGGTGCTGCAGGTGTATGTCAGGGCTCCCTTAGGTCATCGCTAGCCCATAAAACTGTGCTGAGCTGGAAGGTCCCATCTGGCCATTTTGCTACTGATAGACTGGGTGGGAAAGAGGATGGCACGTCTTTTCAGGTGCCAGGAGAGAGGTGATATTGTGACTGCCTCTAGCTGTCCCTGTAAACTTGCCACACAGAAATCAGCCAGAGCCCTGCTCCCACTTCTACAGCTGCTGCCTGTACCAGCATGAGAGGTGGCAGAAATGTGTCCCAGCCAGCACAAGGGATTTCGGAATGGCAAGTGCTTGGCCCCATCAGCGGTACCTACCATGAGGAGTCCCCTGCCCAAAAGCACCCGGGATCATGCTGCACAGCTCCTGCATCTGTGTGTCTGTGTGTGTCCCCGTGTCAGTGTGCAAATATTTTTGGCACGAGTGATCCTTCCCTTCTCTGTCCTCTCCCCTGTGTGCTCCAGTCTCCCACCCAGAGACAAAGTGAGGAAAAGGAGTCGACACTGAGTCAGAGCTAGGAAGGGAAGAGGAAACCTGAGCGTAAAGCTGTTGGCCTCCGAGCCACAGGGAGGATTCATATAGTTCAGTCGATCTGTGCATCCATCCTCCCCCTTCTCTTTTCCAAGCTCTGAATGCTGCAGTTGGCAGGGGCTGGCATGCAGAGCCACATGTGTCATCCATGTCCCCGTGCCCCTCCAGGCCATCTGTGGTCCATGCCTTGTGCCAGCAGCTTGACCATGTCATGGAGGGGATGGAGCCAGGGCTGCGGAGGGCATACGTAAGGCAGAGCCGTGCCCTGCCTTCTCCCGGCTCGCCGCCTCCATCCCCCACGTGCTGTGGTGCTGCTGCTGAATGATGATGAGGTAATGACTGACCTCTCTGCAATCTGTCATTTTGGGGGAGGGTTTGCTGAGGAGGGATGCAGCAATGAGGAGAGGAGGATTGTTTTGTTCTGGTCTGCAGGACCAATAGGCATTTTTGTTCTGAAAAGTCCAGGCCTGATCTGCCTGGTCTCTCTTGTCACAAGATGAGTTCCTTTTCCCCCTGTCAGTTGTCCTTTGCTCCCGCTCTGTCCATCTGGAGTTGGGGCATGAGGGGGGATTTATCTCACCAAAATCAATGAAAAATAAATTCCAAGGGGGGAAAAATCCCAAGAAAACAAAACTTCCTTTCTCTTTCTGTATCGTCCACAAATTCTCCTTCTTCCCAGCCAATAAAAAGAAAACACCCTCTAAGCTTTCCCTTGGTGAGCAGAGCAATAGGCCCCAATTAAACAAGCACACGATGGCTGTACAGCTTGGTGGGTCCTTGGGGTTATTTCTTTAAGGCCAGCTCCTGAGATGCTCGGACAGACTCACCTTGGTCCCTGCTCTGAGCATTTTCTGTCACACACACAAACTTGGCTGTGGTCAAACCTGCTGGCTCACTCAATCCATCATGCTGACAGGCAGACACTGGTGCCACGGTGAGCACTGTGCCCCTGCATGTGGTCCCTGGCCACCAGCGACCTGCTGACCTGGTGAGACTTGCAGTAGGGGGCGAAGGGCACTAGATCACGAAGGGGCAGGCTCTGCTGATATGAGCATGGGGCAATACCCAGAAATGCATCCTCCTTACTCTTCCCGTTGCTTGCATGAGTCCTTTCAGCGTTGCCCTGCCCTTTCTCCCTGTTCTCACATTGCCCCGGAGTCAGGCTTCCAATGCACAAATGTATCTAGGCTTTTGTGTGGTATCTTAAAGCATGATCCAGCTGGCAATGAAATTTATTGAACAAATAGTGGTGTGGAAACTGTAAGAGATGAGCTCCCCTCAAAAATCTTTCCCAGCCCAGCCAGAAAACCCAGTTCCGGAACCCCTTTCAACTTCCAAAAGGGTTTGTAGCAGGAGGGGCAACAGCCATTCGCCTCCTCAGTTATCCAGAGAATACAGCAAAATGTGACTCCGAAAAATGCAGGTTCAGTAACCGTGCAGGTGGGTCTGCCTGAGTGGCTGTCACCTTGCTCTGTCCCCTGGGGTGTATGCAAAGCCAAGAGCCCCAGTGGCCACCCAGACCCAGAGTGGGGTGCCCGGGTACCGCCTTCTCGAGGCTGCTGCAGCTTTCTCCAACGCCCATTGCAGTTTTGTCTCTGTCTAATCCACGCTCTCATGTTTCTAAAGCTCTGACATGGACAGCAATGGTGCACAGGTAGAATCATGACCTTATCGCCCTTCCCTGGCATCTCTTCAAGCAACAGGAACATCCTCTTTCCCCCTCCTTTTCTTTTTTTTTTTTTTCCCCAGGACTGCAAGTGCAACTCTCCTGCTGCAAAGTGCATTCCCACTTAATCAGCTAAAGGAGCGATATTGTGCAAAGTGCCCCCCACCCGACAGGCTGCTCTGCTACAGGAATCAATCAGGTCCCAACTTTCCAGCCGAGCCGTGGAACCTGGTAACACTCTGCGTCTTGTGACCGGCTGCCCTCGCTCAGCAATGATGGGAATGTCCTTGAGCCTTTTATGGACCTGTTCCTGCAATGCAGCTTTTCAGCTGGTGAGGAGACCTTGCAGTGATGCACCAAGTGGCAAGGAGGGGTTTCATCACTGTTTCCATTATAAAATATCTTTCCCTCTTCCCCCTGCCCTTCCCTTCTCCCCCAAGGATCACTGCAAATTGACAGAGTCACAATGGGATATTCAGAGGCTTGATCTCATCCCTGTTTGAAGAGAAACCTGGTGGGTTATTTTTAACATTTGTACACATCTGAATGATGTGAATGTGGTCTGTTGTGCTGTGAGCCATGAGCACTCCAGAGGCCTGGGTCTGAAAAGAGAAACAGCTTTTAAATATTAAGTGGGAGGCACTTCGCTGACTTCTTCTCGATAGGTATGTGCTTGCTACATCATGTCTTCAGCTGGGACCCAGGCCAAGCTGGGGCCTCTGCCTCCTCCAGCATCGCTGGCTTTGGTCCTTGCTGACCCCCAAGGAAGGAGAGATGAGGATGTGCTCTGCCTCCAGGACACCCTCAACACCTTCCCTGGCATGGCCAGGTCCCAGCCTGAAATGCCAGTGATGCAGGAGGGTCTGCACACCCTCGGAGCTGGTGGGCTGCTGGCTAGGACATGGCCACAGTGTGAAGGGGTGCTGAAGTCTGTGGGAGCTGTGCAAGGTTGGGGGGATTGTTGACTACAGCAGAAGATGTTGGTGACTGGCGTGTAACTAATTGTGTTCATGTTTCCAGAGGAGACCGTAGGATTTGTAGAAGCAAATAAGTAGTTATTTGTTTGCTTTTTTGATTAGACTTGCTTGTGATTGCAAGCCAAAATTAGTGACTTGGTGGAGACAAACACAAGCACTTTGGACCTATCGGGCCTATGTGGATTACCCCATTCCTCCCTCTTCACCCCCTGATACAAGCCCTAATCTGGAGCTTTGGGATGTAGTATCTGGTCCATCCCCATGATCTCTTAGTAGTGCTGCGCCATCCCTTACCCATCGTGGTGGGTGTTCTTTTCTCCCCCTGCAAGTGGCACAAAGTCCCTTGAGAAGAGGACGTAGGAGCAGCCAGGATCTATTGATGTGGGTATGCAAAGCTCTCCGCTTTCTCCACTACAGGTTGCAGAGTCCCATGGGGCTGCTGTCAAAAGCACAGGTGAGCCCAAAGCCACGATGGCAGCATTAGCACTGCACTGAGATGTGTGCCACAGCTGAAGTCTCTTGGCAAGCCAGAAGGTTGATCAATCACTTACACAACTTGCTATCTAGGCTCTTCTGGTGTTTCGTTATGTGGACTAGAAAGGTACTCTTAAAAAATTAGATTCTGCTCTTATCACATGAAAGCCCTTTTCATGAGCCTTTAGTATCTGAGGTAGTGGCTTATATAGCCAAAAAGCAATTGACTAATCCAACATAATTTCTATCATCTTGCATGACATCCAATCCTGGTTTAAATAACGCTACTGATGGAAAATCCCCTGCAGCCCTGGGGATGCAGTCCTACCATTTAAAACAAAACTGTGCTTCATTTCGAATTGCAAATCATTGTCAGCTGAACACAGCCTTGGCTGAAATCCAGTCTGGATTGTATTTGCATTGGAAGACTGTCGTGTGAGTTCACCTTATCTCACTGGAGGATACTCATTACAGCCTGTCTCCCTCTTTGCCATGACTGCAATCAGTGCAGCCATGTGTGCTGGGGCAGGCACAGGGGAGGACTCCTGCTGACTTACACACCTCTCCTCTTGCCAGAGAAAATACTTCACCTTTTCCCAATGTTGTGTGTCGTGTCCTATTTGGTGAGAATGACCCTTTTTGGCAAAGGCACAACACACCTAGATGAGGAGAAGCTCTTCTCCTGGGATGATGGTTGCTGTTCCCATAATAGGCAGATGGCTTGGAGGAGTGAGTGGGTTTTGGATCTCATGTGATGCTTTTGGGATATGGTCAACAGACTTGGTGCTGGTCTCAGGCCTTAGCAGTGCACAGGGCTGCCTGCATGGGGACTGCAGTTGAAGGATGCAGTCTGCATTGAAGCCCATGGGTGTCTCTTGCACTTGGAAATAGAGGTTTGTTAGTCAAAGCATTGGAGATCTGTGACTGTGAGCGGCCAGAGATGCTGATGGAGAGAGTCACATTTGGTAATATCAGGGAAATGGCTGCTGTTGGGGAGCCTGGTTGGGGACTGAGGTTGTCTTGTTGCTAGCAAAAAGGAGAGCTGTGGTGGGGTCAGGAGAAGAGTGGGATAGAAGGGCTGGTGGAGAAGGACCATAGGTTGCTCAAGGTGATGTGTGTCCACTGCACGGTGTGCACCTCTTCTGGTCTTGCACGGTGATCCTGTCCTTGCCAAATAGAAATAGTAAAATGTGAGAGAAAGGACTTACTTGACTTAGTGATACACAAGCCGTAAATCACCAAGCTTTTTTGGAGGTAAGATAACAGCTATTAAGTAAGGAAGGATCTTCTTTATTAGATGAAGTATTTTTTAATTATTTATTTCTCAGCTAATCTTTAATTTCTAAGCTTTTCCTCTGCAGCAGCTGTTTGAGTCAGAGGCAGGACACCGGTGACAGCTTCTGCTGGATCAAGGCTGCTTCCTCTGGCTTTGCACAGCCCTTCTGAATTTTGACTGCTTTTGAAAATTGTGCATCTGTGAATGGCCGATGGAGGAAAAAATGTAGTTTGCTAAGCCATAGGTGAGCTGTGGCAGCTGCCCATGCATGCTCCCCTGGTGTGTGGCGAGCACAAGCTGTGATGACCTGAGATTTATGTCAATGTGAAGGGATGTGTCTTTCCTGGTATCACTGCCAGCTAAAGGGATGCTTCTGGGCTCTGCTCTGCTGCTGTGCAGTGATTTGTGAAGCTGAGGCTTAAGATTGGGGCCAGATAGATCTGAGAAATGAAAATGTCTATTGTTCACTTGTTGCCTGTCTGGAGGAAGTCTACTGCACATAAAATGGGTCTGCTGCTAATGATTTTGGATGCCTGTGTTTCTGGGGACTTCACCTTTCCTTGATGTGAGTTTCACCATTTCATTTTCCAGTGATGCAGTGCAGTCAGCACCGTAAATTGCAGATACAAGGGAAGAGCTCACTTTTGAAGGGCTGGGATGCCCGAATGTGCTTTCTGATATGAAAGCAAATTCCTGCAGAGATCAGGTCTTCTATGTGAATAAATTAGGGGTGACTAAAATGAAGGCAAAAAACTTCTAAAACTTTCAAGCTAGAGAAATGTCACTGTGGCTGGATAGAGGCAATAGAACACTGTGGCAGGACATCTTCCTCTGGAAAACAGCACTCTAGTCTCCAGTACAATATACAGCTGTGATAGGAGGGACATGCAGACAGTGCAATAAAAACTGTAGCCTGCCTTCTGGACAAAATACTACCTTCTGTATTGTGGGTTGGAACTGCTCTTTCCTTGAGCTTCGCCCTCTTTGGAAAGCCTGTGGTAGTTCTCAGCGGTTGCACCTTTAAATAGCAAATACTCTGATTTCTAGGAAGAGGTTGCATTAAAGTGTGGACACTTGCAAGTATTCTCTCACTGAAGGTCCCAGACTCATGTCAAACTCTAAGTGAGGTCCTCTGTGTGGATGAAGGCTCCCTTAAGTGGTGAGATGAAAGGGGGTTGACTGGCAGACTGGAAATGTTTATAATGAATACCTATATCACAGAATCACATGGGGTTGGAAGGGACCTCTGGAGATCGTCTAGTCCAACCCCCTGCCAGAGCAGGTCCACACAGAGCAGGTTGCACAGGAACTTGTCCAGGCGGGTTTTGAATGCCTCCAGAGAAGGAGACTCCACCACCTCCCTGGGCAGCCTCTTCCAGGGCTCGGCCACCCTCACAGGAAACAAGTTCCTCCTTGTGTTTAGGTGGAACTTACATTCAAGTTTGTGCCCATTTCCTCTTGTCCTGTCCCTGGGCACCACTGGAAACAGACTGTCCCCATCCTCTTGACACCCTCCCTTTGAGTATTTAGAAGCATTGATCAGATCCCCCCTCACCCTTCTCTCCTCCAGACTAAAAAGACCCAAGTCCCTCAGCCTCTCCTCGTAGGAGAGATGCTCCAGGCCCCTCATCATCTTTGTAGCCCTCTGCTGTCCCCTCTCCAGCAGTTGCCTGTCCTTCTTGAACTGGGGAGCCCAGAACTGGTCCCAGTGCTCCAGATGGGGCCTCACCAGGGTGGAGCAGAGGGGCAGGATGACCTCTCTTGACCTGCTGGTCACACTTTTCTTGAGGCACCCCAGCGTATAAGGTTTTTTTTCCCTCTACTGCAGGATGCTACACACCAAAATAGAACATATGGTAAATGGACTGGAACATTTAACTTTTGTCTTCTGACTGCTAGATATCTGTGCTACTTTGGGGCTTGACTTGAACTCAACCTGCCATAGACATGGGGGACATCTGTTATGGTCTGGCAAAAGCCAGTGGAGTTTTGCTAATGTAAACCCCAAACTTCTGCGTGTGTGGCCTGGTTTGGCTGAAGCTGCAAGCAAAGCAAACTACTTCTCTCCTCATACAGTAATAAAAAGCTCTTGTTCTCATTGCAGGAAGCCCGTATTACAGAGTTCTGGGAGCTAGGCTGCTAGTTCTAGGAGCGTTCTCCACATCTGGGAGCCTAGGCTGGCTGCATCTGTAGGAAAGAGGAGTTGTTTCAGGTGAGAAGGATATGTCTACCCTCATGCTCCTCCAGGGAAGGGGCTTTAATGTCAGCAAACTGAGCCTGCCAGTGGACTGGCCTGTTGGCAGGAGCAGGGTCAGCAGAGCTGAGATAGATACTATGCGAGGTTGGCTTGTTTAGGATGGGATCAGTCTTGTGGAAGTTGTTAATGCTGCTACCTGCATTTATCCCTCGGTTGTATTCAAGCTGGCTTGTTTTCAGCATTCAACAGCAGTGCTTAGCAATCTACCTTTTGTGAAGGTTGATACCGAGCTATTAAAGCAGCCGTATACATATCTGTCTAGTTGGGGAAGGGAATGCAGAAAGGACTCTTGTGGTACCCATTTGGAGAAAATACTTCTGAAGACAGCATTCTTTTGTCAATCCAGCTTTGGGTCACAACATGCACAGCTTCAGAATAAAGATCCCTTGTGTTCAAGCTCATTTGCAAAGAAATGCAGGAGCAGGGCTGTTATGGTAGGTTGGGAGACTATGTGGAACCAAGTAAAGTTAAAAATAAATAAAGTATTTTTAATCTCACTTTAAGAAGAATTATCTCAATGGGACTGAACCCAGCTTGCATACCCTTACAGCAAATGCAAAATGACAAAGGCAGATGAAATGCAAATTAGTTTCCCCTTCCCTCCCACTTGTCCACACAGCTGCCAGTTGTTTCTGGCGCGAGGACAGACTTTTGAAAATCCAGGCTGCTCCCTGAAGGACAGGGTGTTAGCACGTGTCTGTATAACGTATCTGTGTATGTTAGTGATGAAAATGGAAAGTATGAGTGGGGAGGGCAAGAGGTGCCAGGGTGATACCTTAACTCATGGCTTCATAGAGGAGGGGGTGGGTTGGTGAAGGCTTCCCCGGGGGATACAGTACTAAGTCCTGAAAAGGAACATCTGAAACAAGTCTGCCAGGGGTGCCCTTTCCCTGCCTGTCCCCGCAGCATGCAGTGTTTTGTGAAGGCTCTTATTGCCACTTTCTCCTCATTAGTGCCCACAGCTTCTGTGGCTGACCACAGCACATGTCTGCTGCCTGCCAGCAAGCAGCAGACCCACAGATTCAACACATCTCAGTCTAATTCCATGAAATGTTCTTTTTAGATGCTTTTTCTCAGGGTGAGACTGGGAGTTGTACCAAGGAAAAAAGAAAGAGCAAATGTTCTCCAGGAGATCTGGCCACAGCACCGGTGCGTTGCAGCGTCTCTGAGCAGTCCTCTGGCAGCGTTGGTGGTTAAGCTGCACAGGGAATATTTTAAATGCATGTAGGAGCTCAAGTTCCTTTTCACACTAGTTAGTTAATTTGAAATCTGGCATATACTTGGGTTAGTGTTAGACCCTTGAGTCTCTGCCCCTAGCTGAATGGTTTATAGCACTGGAGATGTGCAGCTCCCATATAAAAGGAAAGAGTTGATGCCCGTGATAGCTAGTGCTGTGTGTAGGAATCCATCTCCCATCCCTCTGCTGGATTACTCCAAAGGATGGAGCATCTCAGCTGCAGGGAAATAATGGGCTGAGCGGAACCAGTGAGTGTCCTCACCTCTTTCATGCAAGTAGACTTGGGCTTGCTCAGTGCAGCAGAGATCAAGTCCCCAGCTCTGAAGCCTCGGACTCTGTGGTCTTCATTCACACCAAAGGGTTTGGCTAAGATCTCCTGAACAGTTTTGTGTGCTCAACAGGAAAAGGGAGGGGGTGAACAAGGAGAGTTTCATCTCAAATGGAGGTTTGTTGCTGCCTCTTGGCTTGTGTTGACTACAGCACCCACCATTTCCCTGTCTCCTCCTGAATTATAACTTGTTGTGGCATTGTGTGGAAATAACTCAATTACTTGTGATGATTTTTCCATGATGTTAAAGCCTGGATCATAGTCACAGAGCCTCACTATTTCTGTAAAAGCCATGACCTGGGTGTTCATAAAATGGGATACAGGATTCATACATGTGGGACAGGTAAAGTGTGTCTCCTGGAAGGGCCACTCAGCTCCTGCACAACTTGCATTAAATTCTGCATCTACACAGCACAGTGGGAAGAGTAACTTGTAGAACTCAGTGCAGATCTTGCTGCTCACATGTGATGTCTACCAGCTGTTTCAGTTAATGTTCTTCCAGGTCTTGCTGGTCTCTGTACTTCGATTTCAAAGCTCAAAAGGTACTTCTCAGACTTGACCATATCTGTAATGATGTATGTCAATACTGAGCCTACAGAGGACATAGATTTTTTTTTTGTAACAAAATACCCTTTCAACAGTGAGCATTGATTTTCTCAACACCAGTTCGAATCTTGTATGAATACTGTCGCAATTTAGACACAATTCTGTGTCTCCAAAGCCTTGTGGGATTATGTTGCTGGAGAAGTATTCCTGTGGCCACTGTTGTTCCAATGTTTTAATCCATCTTTCAATAAACTGTAACTGAAGAACAGAGCGTGGAATTCATCAAATGGTGTGTTGTACCTCACTGGGGAGCAGAGTGTTAGAGCAAAAAACTGAAGGCAGCTGTTGCAACTGCTGCCTGTAATTCAAACTCACCAAAATATTGACTATTGTTACTTGTTCCCCAACATGGAAAGCATTTAGTTTAATATCAGTATTGGCAACACTGTCATTGTTGAAGTTAAGACTCCGGAGTCAATCGAGCAAGCTCAGCCCCCGCGGATCTGTGGAGAGGAGGGGGAAGGTGGCTGGAAAGCACTCCCCTCGATATACACAGCAGCTTTTGAAATGCCATGCAATCCGTGTTGATCATCTGTTCTTCATAGAAAAAGGGAAGAGTTATCATGAGAGAATAATTAAACCAGCTGAAAAGAGTAAAGTGTTGGCAGACTGGAACCTCCCTGCACAGACCACACAAAAGCTTGCTATGATCAGCAGAAAGGGCTGAGAAGCCCTGGGGGAGAAGCGGGAGGAATGCTGGCATCATCCTGCAAGACCCTTCTCTCACCCCGCGCTGCAACACAAATCCAACTGGGGCTGTGCCGATGCTCCCCACTGCTGTGGCAATCTCCAGCAACAGCAATGTTTAACTCAAACTTCCCAGTTGCTTCCCCTGGACGCTAGTTTCAATAACTAGTAATAACTCTGATTTGGTATTAGGGAACTGTTTTTTAACCATGAGGGTGATCAAACATCGAAACAAGCATGAAGTCCTTGGAGAAATTAAAAACTCAACTAGAAAAATGCCCTCAGCAACCTGGTCTAAGCTGACTTTGCCCTGAGCAGGGACTTGGAACAGACATCTCCAGCCTCAATTATTCTGTCATTCCTGTGCTTCCACCAGCTGGCTGGGGCACAAAATGGCCACAGACACTTCCAGGAAAGGCCTGCTCAGGTGTCACCTCTTTATTTTCTGTAACAGACAGAGGGATCCTCTTGTTTAAATGCTAGCCTAGTGGGAACTGTGGAAGTTATGCACTGGTCACTGGGATCACGTTGGAAACCAGTGTTTGGCCATTGCCCACCTCCAGAAAAAAATCTTCTCTTCATTTGAAGACTCACAAGACATTGATGTCTTTTCTTGGTGGCTGAGTCAAATGGTTAATTGCCTTCACTCTTTGAAACATCTCTCTTTCTTTTTTTTTTTTTAATAAAAATTGCATCTGAATTCTAGCTGCTGTTTCAAGTTTGTTGCTTTACCTGACAATTTATTATAGGGTAGACTACTAAAACCCCTTCTTCTCAGGAAGGTGAACTCCAGTAAGACTCAGTGTGATATCTTTAGCTTGTGACAGAACAGTAATTCACCTCACTTCTCATTTATCAGTGGGGAATTACGATCATGTGAGCTGCTGTTGCATGGTAATGCCTCGCCCAGCGGACCCTTGATTTGCTCTTAGATCCTAATCTCCACAATGAACTTGTGTCTGAAATCTGTTTGTGTGTTTAGCTGGTGTTTGCTTCCTCTCTGCTGAAGCAGCCCAAGACTGGGGCTTCTGCCTGTGCCCATGGTCTGGGCACCAACATGTGAAGGACTGAGATGGAAAAGAAAGAGATGCTCCAAGGAGATTGTTGCTCCGGGGAGCAAAACCAGCCTTGTGGTATCCCTCATTGTGGTGTGTCTCAGGGTCAAGTTTGCATTGTCTTACCCTGCTCTTCCCTAGCTGGCTCGGGGACCAGCATTCTGGCCATGGCAGGGTTCACTGCAGCCCCGCTGCTCCTCTTACTTCAGGGTCAAGACTTGACATTCCCTGAGCTGTGGTGGCATTGTAAACGCTCTCTGGATAAATCCCAGCGTATAGAGTCCAGCAAGAAATGAGCTGTCTTTCTGTCCCACAAATGAGTTTCCCAGAAGTACTGTTGGAAATCAAAGACCAGCCTGACTGTAGGGTTGGAAGCTGGTCTGTGCAACATTTGCAAGGCAAGACCATGGGAAATGGCTGGTACCTTTGTTCTGACTAAAATGCACACAGAGACATTACCATCTCCATTTTGCAGATGGATAAACGCAGACTTATCTTACCCAGTGGTCTGACCTACAACTGACAGGATGAAACAGCGACCGAGGCAGATTTTTACACCTCTTTCCACATCCTGTGGTCTGTGTGGTCTGCGATGGAAGCCTAGGTTGCTAGGGTGCAAAACCATAGCTGTTATTTCACTGTTGTCCTAGTGTCCCTTACCCTAGTGGTAATCAGTGCTCCTGACAGTGCCTGTGACAGGGAAATGCAGATGTGCATCCTCTGGTGTCACGGCAGGTCTCCTCGCCCTGCATCACTGGGTGACCTCAGAGGATACATTTGACTTTAAATTTGTCCCTGTAAATATATGAAGATGAAAGTGCTGGCTGAAGGAGGTGAGGCTTGCAGAGGAAGCAATCCTCTCCCCTTGTGAGATAAGAGGAAATATCGAGCCTCTGACTTAATCAGGATCACACAGAATCACAGGGGTTGGAAGGGAATTCTGGAGATCATCTAGTCCAATCCCCCTGCCAGAGCAGGTCCACCCAGAGCAGGTTGCATACAATGGCGTCCAGGTGGGTTTTGAATGTCTCCAGAGAAGGAGACTCCACCACCTCTCTGGGCAGCCTGTTCCAGTGCTCTGCCACCCTCAAAG
>KZ505805.1:505756-547684 GCA_002844005.1 Limosa lapponica baueri | reverse complement strand
AGCCTGTTCCAGTGCTCTGCCACCCTCAAAGAAGTTCCTCCTCATGTTTAGATGGAACTTCCTATGTTCAAGTTTGTGCCCGTTACCTCTTGTCCTGTCCCTGGGCACCACTGAAAAAAGACTGGCCCCATCCTCTTGACACCCTCCCTTTAAGTATTTATGGGCATTGATAAGATCCCCCCTCAGTCTTCTCTTCTCTAGATTAACAAGACCCAAGTTCTTCAGCCTTTCCTCATAAGAGAGATGTTCTAGTCCCCTCATCATCTCTGTAGCCCTTTGCTGTCCCCTCTTCAGCAGTTGCCTGTCCTTCTTGAACTGGGGAGCCCAGAATTGGACTCAGTGCTCCAGATGGGGCCTCCCCAGGGCAGAGCAGAGGGGCAGGATGACCTCCCTCAACCTGCTGGCCACGCTCTTCTAGATGCACCCCAGGATGCTATTGGCCTTCTTGGCCACAAGGGCACAATGCTGGCTCATGGTCATCCTGTTGTCCACCAGGACTCCCAGGACTTTTTCCACAGATCTGCTTTCCAGCAGGTCAGCCTCCAACCTGTACTGGTGCCTGGGGTTCTTCCTCCCCAGGTGCAGGACCCTACACTTGCCCTTGTTGAATTTTATTAGGTTTCTTTCCACCCAACTCTCCAGCCTGTCCAGGTCTCGCTGTATGGCAGCACAGCCTTCTGGTGTGTCAGCCACCCCTCACAGTTTTGTATCATCAGCAAACTTGCTGAGGGTACATTCCATCCCTTCATCCAGGTCGTTGATGAAGAGGACTTTTTGAATTGTATTGAACTTTTTGTATTGAAGAGGACTGGACCCAATATTGACCCCTGGGGAACACCACTTGTTACAGACATCCAACTAGATTCTGTGCCACTAATCATGACCCTCTGAGCTCTGTCTCTCAGCCAGTTTTCAATCCACCCCACTGTCTGTTCATCTAACTCACACTTCCTAAGCTTACCTATGAGGATGCTGGTATTGAAAGGAGATGGTATTGAAAGGAGATGGTATTGAAAGCCTTGCTGAAATCAAGGTAGACAACATCCACCAGTCTCCCCTCATCTGTCCATCCAGTCATGCTATCAAAGAAGGCTATCGGGTTAGTCAGACATGATTTCTCCTTGGTGAATCCATGTCGACTACTTCTGATAGCTTTCTTTTCCTCCACATACTTTGAGATGATGCCCAGAATGAGCCGTTCCATCATCTTTTCAGGGTCTTCCTTCTTGACCTTTTTGAAGACTGGCCTGGCGTTGGCTTTCCTCCAGTCCTCAGACACCTCAGCTGTTCTCCAGGACCTTTCAAAGATGATGGAGAGTGGCCCAGCAATGACTTCTGCCAACTCCCTCAGCACTCGTGGGTGCATCCCATCAAGACCCATGGACTTGTGGATATCCAGTTTACTTACTGTTCTCTAACTTGATCGTCTTTAACCAAGGGGAAGTCTTCCTTCATCCAGACTTTCTCTGTTACCTTGAAAGTCTGGGACTCCTGAGGGCTGGCCTGAGCAGAAAAGACTGAAGCAAAGAAGGCATTCAGCAACTCCACCTTCTCTGCATCCTCCGTCACCATGGCACCTGTTTCATTCAACAGCGGGCCCACATTTTCTCTAGTTTTCCTTTTGCCTCCGATATACTCAAAGAAACCCTTCCTGTTGACCTTGACGTCCTTTGCCAGGTTTAATTCCAAGGAAGCCTTAGCTTTCCTCATTTCATCCCTGCATACTCTAACGGCATTCTTGTAATCTTCCTGAGTGGTCAGTCCCTTCTTCCATGCACTGTAAACTTCTTTCTTCCACTTGAGCTTTTTCAGAAGCTCCCTGCTCAACCACGCAGGTCTCCTACTTCCTTTGCCTGATTTCTTGCTCTTAGGGATGCACCAATCCTGAGCTTGGAGAAAGTGGTATTTGAGTATCAACCAGTTCTCTTGAGCCCCTCTACTTTCCAGACCCCTAACCCATGGGATTTCTCCAAGCAGTTTCTTGAAGAGGTCAAAGTTAGCCCTCCTGAAGTCCAGGGCTGCAATCCTACTTGTTGTTTAGTGCATACTACCCATGATCCTGAACTCTTATCTTTTCATGATCGCTACAGCCAAGCCTGCCCCCAACCTTAACGTCCTCCACCAGTCCCTCTTTGTTTGTCAGTACTAGGTCCAGTAGTACACCTCTCCTTGTTGGCTTCTCCACCACCTGAGTCAAGAAGTTATCATCAATACACTGGAGGAACCTCCTGGACTGTACATGTCTGGCTGTGTAGCCTTCCCAGCAGATATCAGGGTGATTGAAGTCCCCCATGAGAACCAAGGCCTGTGATTGCGAGGCTGCTTTCAGCTGACTGTAGGAGGCCTCATCAGCTTCCCCATCCTGATCAGGTGGCCTGGAATAAACATCCACAACTGTGGCTCTCTTAATCCTCACCCACAAGCTCTCGACTCTTTATCCACCCCCAGGGAGGGCTCAATACCTTCCAGTTGCTCTCTCACATAAAGAGCAACTCCACCACCTCGCCTTTCTAGCCTTGTCTTTCCTAAAAAGGACATAGCTATCTATGACAGCGTTCCAGTCATGTGAGCTATCTCACCATGTCTTTCTAATTGCAATGAGATCACAGCCCTGTGACCGCACACAGATCTCTCGTTCTTCCTGTTTATTCCCCATGCTGTGTGCATTGGTGTGTAAGCATTTCAGAGAGGGAGTTAAGTGCGCAGTTTTCACCCTTGAGGGGTAGTAGGCCTTCTGGTTCTCAAAAATATTAGCATGCTGCCCCGCAAGTGCTGAGCTGCTACACCCAGGCAAGCCCAGTTACATCCCCATCCCCCTTCAAATCCAGTTTAAAGCTCTCTCAATGAGCCCTGATAACTCTTGTACTGGAACCCTTCTCCCCCTGCAGGATAAGCTATTCCCATCCGTTACCAGCAGTGTCTTGTAAATCAAGCCATGGTCAAAGAACCCAAAGTCCTGCCAATAGCACCAGGCTCGGAGCCAGGCATTGATCTGCTGGCTCTTCCTATGTACCCCCTCATCATTCCCTGCAACTGGAGAACTGGATAGAGAACATGACTTGTGCTCCTGATCCCTTGAGCAGTCGTCCCAAGGTCCTGAAATCGCTCTTCATTGCCCTTGGACTTCTTCTCACTACTTCATCACTGCCTACCTGAAAGATCAAAGAAAAAAATCTGAAGGCCGTACTAGGGGAGGAAGCTTCTTCCTTACATTATTAACCTGGGCCCCAGGGAGGCAGCAGACCTCTCTGTGTAGTAGGTCCAGTCTGCATATTGGGCCTTCCACTCCCTTCAGTAGCGAGTCGCTTATTACAATGGCCTGTCTTTTATTCTTTACTGCACAGGTTTTGATGCGGGGGGTGGTCTGACTAGACCTTGATGACACCTCCAAGCTGTAAGGACTATCATCCTCATCGTTGTCCAGTTGCCCTTGCAGAGCACAGAGACTTAAATATCAAGTGTTTTGAAGACGCCATGGAACAGCTGGAATTTGTTCCCACGGTGCTAATTCCTGTCCTGTAGCCTTATTGGTAAATGAAATGTTCATCCCAGCATTCATGGTGCTGGTGCAACTGGGAGAAGAATCAGGCTGTAGCCACTGACCCCAGCGTTGCCTTTCTGTCCACTCTGCGAAGCCCTCAAGACTGATGCAGCAGAGCTCAGAGAGCAAAGTCTTCTCCCATCACGGTGGAAAATAGAAGACTGAGACACAGTCAGGCTCTTTAAGAAGATTATTCACCTACTGAAGTATTTGTATCTACTAGAAGACCTGTCTTCCATTCCCCTTATTCTGCAAAAGATTTTGGTAATAATGTTAAGAACGTCTTAATCCTTGTTTTATAGTGAGCTGTATGCTGACAACAGCTTGAGCTTGGAATTGTGAAATCAGAAGTAAATGTTTCCTGGAAAGCTGGCAAAAAAGACAGATGCTAAGGTTTCGTTCTTGCTGGCTTCCGAGTATGTTTTCAGGCTCTGGACAGCAAACATGAGACAAAAACCCCAATGTACTGTGGTTATGCCCTAAATATTTGAATGGGAGTCTTGTGTCTACATTGGCCTGTGTTTCAGCTCTTGGATTCCCCTTTACAAATTCACCCTGCTTGGGAGCAATGGTGATAACCTGCTTTGGTGAGCTTGCTCCATGCATGCTGCTTAGTGATTTTCTTCTGTTCTTCTCCCTCTCCTGCCCAAGCAAATGACTGTTCTATTCCTTGCACTGCTGCACTAATTCCAGCCAACAAAGACTGTCTATCAAGAGAAGGAACAAAGCAGTCTCTGCTGGTCCTGCAGAAACACAAATACCATATCACATCACTTTATCTTGAACATGTCACACTTAGCTATTTCCAGCCATTAGTTTAAGGATTCTGATTAAATTCTTCATTAAACTCCTTTTTATATGACATGTGTGCAAATAGCTGTTTGTGCTGTGTTGCCAGAGTACTGCTGATGTACACACCTCAGAGCTGGCAATGCCTCCAGCAAACTCCAGCTCTGGGAAGTCTGGGAACATCAAATGCAGTTTCCTTTCTCATTTTTGCTGATAAGTAGCAAATAACTTATTTCGGCTTCTCAGACCTCCTGTGTTACTCGATGAAATTGTGAGCTTTGGAAGAAAACTTCAGCACTTAACATCCACACTGGAGAGATGGGCAAAGGCAAAAAGCCAAGAACATCTCTCTTGGAATCTGCAGCCAAAGGAAAGAGTTGAGGGAGCTGCCCACAAAGCAGAAGGGAGGACTAGTATATTACAGAGATTTTATTTCAGGAGTGATTTTCATGTAAATATGCATGACAATGACACTTGAGTCCTACCTACTTCCTCTGCCCATGACTATCACGGGGAGTGCCAGGACACTGCCCTTAAGCACTTGGCCAGCAGTTCCAAAATGAGAGAATGGAGCTGACATTTGTAGAGCTTGTAACTTGGAGAAAGGCTGTCTGTTGTAATGGAAAGTGGGTTGAACACTACTTGGTATTAGCAGAAAGTCATAGTATTAGATACTGACTTTGAAGGAGACTAATGGCAGAGCTCTGCAGTTGGAGAAGCTTCTGTGCACTCAGAGAGTGCATAAAATGAAGAGCTCTTTCATTTAGTTGAGTGCCTTTTGCATCCCCCAGATCTCCCAGCTTTATAAAAGTTCAGTCTTCAATACCCTTCGGCTATCAAACAAGAGAGAAGATATTTAAATCAGCTAGTATTTCAAAAGTCCCTAAAGGACTGAATCTTCTCTTGTGTGCTGTATGATGTTGGCCCCAAGCATTTTCCATTCTCCTAGAAAATGTCATCCTCTCACCTGCTGGCTTGTCCTGGTTTGGGGTGGCACAGAGCCTACTTTCTGTACAGTGAGACAGGCTCTTGCTTTTACTCATTGCTGTGGCAGCCTGGGCCAGCTGACTTGGTGGTTTACCAGGGGTGGGGTGGGGTGGGTGGGTGTCACACCTGGGGGGCCGAGTGGACAGGTCAGGTGACCCAGAACTGACCAACAGGGTATTCCATCCCATCTGCCATGCTCAGTATAAAAGCTGAGGGATCAAAGAGTTAGTTTTTTCTTCAATGGCTTTTGGGTTCTTCAGTGGCTTGTTTTCTTCAATGGCTGATGTCTGAGGAAGACCCTGCCAGTTCTTCTGCCTTTGATTCTGCTTGGTGTGTTCATGAAGCTAGATGCAGAATCCAGTTCCCATCTGTCTAGTCTGGAACTTCCCCAGTGCCTGCCAGTGACATCTCCCTGGGAGCTTGATACAGTTTTGTGTATATTGTATCTATTTCATTGTTTTCTTTTTATTTTATTATTAATATTTCATTAAAGTAGTTTAGTTCTTTCTAAACTCATAAATCTCTTTCTCTCTCTCCTTCCTCTCCTTGGAGTGAGAGGTGGGGGAGAGCAACTGTTGTCTTCTTATTGGCCAACCTGGCCCAAACCATGACATGGCTATACTGTTAGAACAGCACTTTTTAGTCAGCAGCTTAAACCATCTTACTTTTTCTCATTGGAATGAGCTTCCAGTAAATATATCTTGTTTTTCTGCTCCTAAATGTCTCTTCCAAATCCTCTCTGCTGTCATGCTTAAGCAGCTTGGTGATAATTCCGTGACTTCCCATGGATAAAAAGGGAAGGGTGTCTGAATGCTGTGCAAAGAAAGCTCTAGTTTTATCTGGCAGGCATGGAACACACTGTGGTTTTCGTTTAACTTTGCAGGATAATGACCTTTGTGAATAATGGATTTGAGGGAAAGTTTTGAAAATGAAAAGAACAGAGGTTGCCGTGCTCTGGCTTCATGTTGGGGCCATCTGGTTTCTGTGGCTAACACAAAATGCTATCGCTGGTAACAAAAGCACAGAATGGTGGGGTGGGACTGCAAACCCTCATGAGTGCCTGCCTTGTGTCATCGAGTTAGTTTGGCAACTGGTGTTGGGCAGGTAGCAAAAATGAGGATGGTGTCTCACATGGGCAGGTAACCCAGACAAACTCCTTTTATTCTGTGCTCGGCATCAGCCCAGCCAGCTGGGGAAGGTGCACTTGTATACCCACCTCCTTTGGTTGCTCTGGCAGTGTGAAAGGGCCATAAAACTCATGGATGTGACCCTGAGATGTGGCTGTGTTGTGGACTGGTTTTTCCCTGTGTTGTGGAGCTCGTGCAGAGCAGACACCAGACACCAGTGACTGCTCCTTCCCTTTTGAGGCTAAAACAGATGTTCTGGGCTACCAGAGCTGACACTGCAGACTTTCTACAGATCAGCAAACTCTGCTGGTTCTTAAGCCATGTCTGAGCTCAGTTGCCCATGCTTGTGCCATGACATGTCTGCGTTTGCATCTGCTTGCCTGGCGCTGTTTAATGCAGTGCTGGCCAGCTGCTTGCAAGTCCTTCAATCATAGAATGGTCCAGGCCGGAAGGGACCTCCAAAGGTCATCTAGTCTGACGTCCCCACAGTCAGCAGGGATATCCCCAACCAGACCAGGTTGCCCAGAGCCTCGCTGAGTCCAGGCACCCGGACACTGCCTCCTTCCCTCCTCTCAAAGCAAGAAGAGAAATCCCTGTATTCAGGTAGTAACTGTGGTGGCCGTTTGTGGCCACCCATTCCCCGTTGCAGATTTTTCTTGGTGCTGAATTGAGAGGAATAATTTAGTCTCTTCTCATTGCGGCTTAGTGAAACTGACCATAATAAAAGAGAAAGAAAAAAGAGAAAGAGGAAGAAAAAGGGCACTCTTGTGGGTGCCTTCATTTTTTATTTTTAAGATTTAGTTAGAAACAGGAGCTATTTTTAATACACTTAGCACTTAACTGGTGCCTACCAGTTACATCTCTCCAAAGCCAGCAGTCATTTTCTGAAACAAAAGCTTTTCCCTTTTCCCTTATGGCTCTTGCCTGCTACAGTCAATAAAAAATGTAATTGTAGATCATCTTCCACACTGTTTGTTTTACATTTATATATAAGCTTATACAAGCACATGCACTCAGAAACCCCCTGATGAAGCTATTATCTGCATCTCTGGACTTTTAATCTTACAGCTACTGTGTAATTTGTAGCTGAGTTTTAATTTATAAGCCCCAAATACCAGTATATTGACCCTAATGTCATAAACATACCTACATTTTAGGTCATCAAGTGAAAAGCTACCAGCATGTTACCCAACAACAGCATTTTTATTCTGCACTGCTTCCCATCTGTTAATATCTGTTGTGAACTGACTGCTATAATAAACAAACAGCATTTTCTTAGACCTGTCTCTATCTGCATGTCCCAGGGGATTTGTAGGCACTCATGGGCAATGGAGGGAAGAGGTGCTCCCTGGGCTGGCATCCCCGAGGTGGATACCAACTGGAAAACTCCTCAAGCCTCCACTAATTTCCAAAAGGGTGGCTGTGGCCACATAGCTGACATAAAACAGCTGAGACAACGCTGCTCCAAAAAGCCTTGCCAGTATCTGCTTAATTTGGGGGCACTGTTGGATGCAAACATACCTCTGATTTATGCCTAGTGACAAATACTTGACTCCCACTGGGATGCAAGGGGATGAGTCCTGTCTAACCCCACTTCTCATGCTTCTAGGTTAGGTGCCCAGCCTAGCCCTGTGTTCAAGGTGCAGCACTCACCAAGTGGAGTTCTTATTGCATAAATGATACTCATTGCATATGGTCAGGCAGACAGCATGGCTCCAGACTGCAAATCTCTTCCAGGAGTCAAGCTCCCAACCTCGTAAACATAGAATCCTTCAAGCCAGAGGATGTAAAACCTCCAGGCCATTATTAGCCAATATGAAGCTTATAAAAACTCTATAAACCAGCCCATGTTAAATAATTTCACAAGTAAGACTGTGGCGATGTAGAGCTTGTTTGGAGTTTGAAAGCTGCTGTAATGTGCTGCCAGGAGGATTAAATGCTATCACTGTGTTTCAGGCATTTTATAGTGTACTGGGGTGGGGGTGTGTGAGTATGCATAGTTTTTGTTTGTTTGTTTGGCGAGGAGTTAGTATGAGAAGTGGGGAGAGCAGAGCAGCTCCCACACGTGCACAGTGTAAGCGGGAGGAGACTCTGAGGGCGATGGGTTGAATGATGCTGTGTGACAACCTTGCAGAAAGTGACCTGGGCTGGGGGGTTTATCTATTGTCTTTCAGCCAAAGCTTACAGGCTCGAGGTCTTTGACACTGCATCAGGCAAAGGATTACCTGTGGGATAAACTGGAATGGTGAGCTGGGGGAAGCTTGCAGTCAAGACCCGGAGAGACGCTGGCTGGTGGCTGGCTCCAGTGTCCTCCTCCCTTCCCAGCACGCTGAGGGTGACACAGACCTTCATGGCAGGTTTTAACCTGCAGCCTTTGGTTTCTAGCAATTGGTGGAGACTGAATGCAGCTTTATGGGAAGGAGCTTAGCCCCACTGCTTGCAGCACCCCTATGTGTGCACAGATTAGCTGCAAAACTGTACCAAAACCTGTGGTACACCCCGAGGTTTCACTACCACAGGGTCCTGGCAGCTGGAGTCTGAGTTGAGTCCTAGGAAGAGTAAGGGCAAGTTGTACTCCTTCTGTGACCCACCTCTTCTGGCTTTCTGTTTGTGGTATTTTGCTGTGCTGCCTCCAAAGCAGTAAGTTATTGCCTTCCAGAACAGTCCTCAAAACAGTTTGAATCATTTTTGTAAAACGCATGTTTTGTTTCCATGGTTATTAGAGCCAGGTTCACTTGCATCCATCCTTCCTTGGCACAAAATGTTTCTGTTGTTTTTTCAACTTGTGTATTTGTCTGGGCTTCTGCTCCTGCTCCAAGATAAGAAATGTTTTTAAAGGAAAATATAACCAAGAGGTATGAAGATCCTAGTTTAGAAACTAACGGGCTTAAAAATCAACATGGCATTGTTCAGAAAATGAGTAAATATTTGAGTCAGGCATAGTCCAGCTCATCATTTGAAGCTGTTGCCCTTGGCAATCAGAAAAATCTCTTTCCCCACTGAAAATGCCACTTCGGTTTGTTTCAAACACATAACTCCTCAGGAGAAGACTCATCTTGAAAAGCAGGAGTGGCAGATTCTGATCCACAGCTGGTGCAGAGAAGCAGGAGAGAATCAGGGAGAAGGCTATTTCTCCTGTTGAATAAAACCATCTTGTTGAATAAAACCATACAGCTCTGCTTGGGCCTGTTCCAGGTCCATTAAAGTAAATGGAAAATCTTCACTTGACACAAATGGGAGCTGGCCCCAGCTCCAGGGATTAAATAGTGTACAGGGTCTCAGGTGGATCTTCACATAGGAACAAATCATGCTCCTGTTGAGCCAGTCCCTGCTGAGTTTACTTTACATTCTTGTCATTTGTTGACGTTGTGGGTTTTATGTGTTGCCTTGTACTGTGTTGCTTGTGATCAGCTACAGTGGTCACAGTGGACCTCATCCGGCCATTAGCAACTGAGCAGTGGGTGCACCCCCAGGTTGATGCTGAGCTCTCGGGGCACCAGCTGCAACACCCATGGGGATGTTCGTGAGCCCTGCTCCAGAAATGGGGAGGGTAGCCTCATAGTTAGCACTAGTGTAAGATGCCAACCTCTGGATGAGGTGATGCCGTTCCGTGTGTTGCAGAAGATTCTGTCTGGTACCAACTGCTTCTCTCCGCACAGCTTGCTGTGATCCACTAAGAGCTGGCACCAGAGAGAGATCGTTGATTTTGCCTTTGCTTTTCTGCCTTTGCTAGGCCTGGCAGCTCTCCTGGTGTAACACCTGGGAGGTTCTACATAAATAGTAAATTTTGAAGACAGTCGTCACAAATATAGGACAATATAGCTGGGAAATGGCTTCTGTTGAATGGAGCTATAAAAGCAGCAGCTTGTATGAAGAAAATGGGTTTAAGTGCTTTTCCCGAGGGAAGTCCCTTCTGCAGGTTCTTCTTCCTTCCTGCTTCCCCATGTTTTCTTGCCCTTTAGAGTCTTTTCCCTTCTTCCTTCAGTTGGGAAAGGTTTCTTGATTCACTACAACCAGTATAGGCAGGATGAAATTTTCATTGTTCATCTTCCGCTACTGCAGGTCTGAGACTGGGTACAAGCATGCTCCCGAGAGCCTTGAAACACATGGTGACTTCAGCACCACAGGAGTGGTTTCTATGCTTCTTCAGCTGGAAGGCATTTCCCCTTAGTCCCAAATATCTCTAGTTTCCAGCCTCCTGGGAGGAGCCAAGAAGAGCCCAGGGTTGTCTGTCCATGGCATGACCTGCTATGCCACACACTGAGCAATCAACAGCTCTGCACATGTGGTTGGTCCACAGGAGGAAGGTCCTTGGAGAGATGTAAATACTGGTGACATTGGTTAGAAAACAGCTGTGTGGCAAGCGTGGGTGGTTAAGAAGGTTCCCCATAAAGCAAACCTCTCAGTGCCCATAGAAGACCATCAGCAGAAGATGTGAAGGAGCCTCTTCAAGTCAAGGGAAACCTCTAGTGGCTGGTGCTCCAGGGAGAATTCCTGGAGCATCTGGTGGCACAAGGAAGGGTGAGCACCCTTGCCTGGACAGCAAGGGATCATGAGAAGAGAAGAAAAATAACAGGATGTTATATTAAAAGCACATCTGTGGACAGTCTGGAATGGTAAATACATTTTCAGACTCCCCTCATAAAGCTGCAGTGTTTAAAAGTGCTGATAAAGTGCATTCCAATGTCCTTAAAGTATTGCAGTGCGCCACACACACTACGCAGTGTTTATATGAGAGACAGCCAGCGCTGTGAAGAACGATGAGATGAATGGGCTTTTACATGTGAAGGGGGAGGATTTGTGGATTGTCACCAGAAAATGGGGTCCAGCTGGCTTGTGCTGTCCTGGCCCTTGAAACCCTGGGGCTCTTGATCACACTGTTCCTGGGACAGGCTGTGAAGCTGCTGGTACAGCAGGGAGGGACTGAGCAGTGCTCAGCATCCTTCATTGCTGCCTCATTTTGTGTGGAACGCTGAGGTCCGTAACAGCAACCCCTCTTTTTAAGAGAGATGTTCATAAATTTTTCCAGCTGTTGCCGCTCTCCCTTCTGTGCTAGGTTTTTCGTGTTGGTTTATTAACCCTCTTTGTGCCACTGAATTTATGTCAGGTTCCCCTTCCTATTCCTCTGGGCTGCCCCTCCTCGTGTAGTCATGAGCCTTGGACAGGGGGTTATTGCTGTCAGACAAGCTCTTTTCTCTCCTCTGGCCCACAGAGGAGCATCCATTCTTCCCACCATATAAGAAGAGTTTACTATTAAGACTGTTCCTCAGAATAAGAGAATTCTTTTAGAGCAATTTGAGAAAGAGGTTTGAAAACCCTTTTGGAAGTAAAAAGCAGCTGTGGAGTTGGCCCAACACTTTTCTGAGGCTGGGCCATGCTCTGGCTTAGTGGAAACTGTGATTTATTATGAACCTCAACAATTTGTAATAGGAAGGCTGGGCAAGGGCTGCTGAGGAGAATATATAAGAAAATATTTCAGATTTGAAATGCCTTGGACCATGCAGTGTTGCAAAGCATTTCTTGCTGCTATTGTGCTGTAACTGCCTGGTTAAGTATCTTTACATCAAATCGGTTAAAAATGACTGGAGCAGGAGGGAGACAAAGCAAAAGAGCTGAGGAAGGAGCTGAATTCCAGAACGTGATCATTTTGGCAAGAGAGAGAGGAGAAAGTGCCAGGTGTGAGGGGCAGCACAGGGTATGGCAAAGGCTGGAGAGGAGGAAGGCTGCAAAGGAAATGGTGTAATGTCTTGGTCCTGCCTGAGCAGTGGTGTAGGAAGAAGTGAGAGGTGGTGAAAGCAGAGTTAGGAGGCAAATAAAAGGCAAGAAGGGAGAAATTTCAGACACAGAAGACAGCGGGGACACAGCAGTTTCTTGTGACATAAGCTGCAAAAATGGCAGGCAAAACATTAAATGTCAGTGTGCTTATGATGCCCAGTTTCCCAGGTCTGATGTAAGTGGATATAACTCCCCAGGGGCTTGTAACTCTTCATGTCTTGCACCTCTGAAGCACACTTTCCTGGCTGCTGACATCTGTCATGCCACCTTGCACTTACGGTGCTACCATGCCGCCTGCCCAAATTCACTAACACTTCTGCTCCTATGAAATGTATGAATCATAACTTCCATGCCACGGCTTTCTGCAAGATGGCATTTCCAGAAATAGCATGCCTCAAGCCAAGAGACGTGATATTGCCCTTATGGTAGTGAAGGCCCAAAGAGAGGGAGCACAGAGGGAGTGTAAAGAAAACAATCCACCCAATGGTGCGCTTGGAGGAAAGAAACCATCATGCAGGATCCAGCCTTTCATTTGGGTTTTTCTGACTTTGTCAGTTGAAACTGTCAGAATTTCAGTGCGTGGTGAGATTTGGAAATGGATCCTCTATTGGTAAAATGATCATTGCACTACAAACACATATCCACTGACACTTTAACCTAGAGTAACGAAGGAGAAGTGTTTTACCTGAAATACTGATATTTTAGTGTAACTTCCAGTGTTTCCTAGTACAGTACTTTTCTCCTTGTGTAGACTTCACCTTAGACTTTCCAGTAAGAGCAATATTCTGTTAACCAACTATAACTCAATCAGATATTATATGGATGTATTTTTTATTTGAAATTATGCAAGGAGCAACTTCTGAGGTGTGGAATAGCCATCACAACTGTGCAGCTAGTGGCGTATTTGTAATCGATTCTTAGTGCTTTGACTTCTTCCTTATCTACATGCTGTTGTTTGTGTACCGTGGCTAGGGCCTCTGACACTTTGCAAGCTATTTCCACATGAAATGAACTTAGTTCTGTCCTAATGCACACTCTTATTTTTGGTTAATCAGTCTCACAGGTACCCATTAGAAACAGAGCTATGTTTATCTGAATATTGTTGTGTATTTAAAAGATCAGGTCCTTACAGTAAAATTTGAGCCAAGGTGAAATCACAATAGTGTACTCATCTAATCAGCTGCAATGTGTTTTGCATAAAATCGGTTCTGAAGATAGCGTTTTGATGCTGCTTTATCATGAAGACAAAAAATGCTTATTTCACTGCATGCGAGAAGTGTTATTTAGAGAAGTCTTTCCTATTTCCATAGGGTAAATCCTTATTTAGTCTCTCTGATTTCGCTGATTATATCCACTTTTCTGAGCAAGCCTTCACCCAATACATTGCAGCAACACGGAAAAATACGTAACATCATTCTGGCCCGTAACTGGGGTTTTACTGTTGAAACTTGCTCTTCTCCTGACATATAAATGCTGTTTTGGTATAGTACCACCAGGGATGGATTTAGCACATCAAATTCACCTGCCAAAACAATGGAGGGGGAAAAAAAGAGGTAGGAAAAAATGGAAAAGACATATGAAAGGCAAGATTATTTTTCTTTTAATAGTTGCTATTTATCTCTCCTCACTCCCATCTACTTTTTCTTCTGCTAACTTAAAAACTGTATTATGTGAAATTAGCTAGTAAAAGTTCCACGTTTGCGAGATGTTCAGCTGAGTAAAACCTGCAGTGAAGATTTTCAGAGAGTCACTCATTTAGCCTCTCAACATCTTCCTGGCAAAGCAGCCTTTCCCCTGTCATCCAATTTGAGGTCTTGGCTTGGTGCATCTTTTCATCAAATGCTAGCTGCAATTTCTGTAACTCAGTTTTGACAGATGCATAGAGGAATGAAAGAACTGACCAGCCAGGGAGGTAGCAGCATTAGAAGTCACTCTCATTTAATTCCTGCCAGATATTAATTAGTAGACTACCATCACATTCATTTCATAAAATGGACTCATAATAAACTGTGAAAGAGTGTCTTTAGTGAAGGTTTCTGGTAAGATTGAAATGCTGGGAATTTCCGCAGCATTTGCAAGTCTTTAGGAACAATGGGGAAACAGGGAAAGAGGCTGATAAAAACTCTTCTCGCTGTGGATTGGGGATGCTTCAGCTGGCAGGGAATCAGGGTGGTCTGCAGATGATGGGTAAGAGGCTCTGCTGGGAGGTTTTTTTTCCTGCATGAAGCATGGAAGTTTGGCTTTTGTGGTTTCGGTATGAAATTAATCTAATTTTTCATAGCACATAGGTGACTTCAGAAACCAGAGGTGTAGCTTTGCCTTCTCCTCTGATGTCTTTCGTGCTGTGCACTGTCATTTCCAGTGAGGACGACCAAAGTTACGATTATAGGTCCCCACTTAAACGCTTCCTGTATGGTTTCAGAAGTGCTGCTCCTTTGATTTTGGCTTTTGCAAGAGAAGTAATTTCCCGTGTGCAGGAAGGGGTTCAGATGCATAAGGCAGGGGAAATTGGCTCACATGAAGGGTAGAGGGTGGACTAAGCACAAAGTCACTTGAGAACCCAACTCCAGCTTCCCAAAGTGGGTCTTTCTCCTGTGAGCACCCAAATCACTTGATGGCTTCCAGATGACTACCTCCCACTGACCTCAGCAAAGCAGAGACCATTAGCTGACTGTGGGGTGCAGGCAGTGCACGTCTTGTCAGTACCTTTACACTGTTATTATATTATATAATATTATTATATATGAAATCTCAAATGATAACCAAAGTCACTGGAGACTTTCCTGACCCAATCGGATCCAGACAGCACACATGGATGCATCTGGGGGTTAGATCAGGACTGCTTTGTTTGGAGCAGCCTTGCTTGTTTTCTTGCTTAAGCCTCATGATTTTGTGGGGAAGTGTTAGCTCTGTCTGAAGCTCCATCCCAGAATGCTGTCAGACGTAGTCAGTCCATCTGACTTCAAAAGGACCTGGAAGACAGACTGAAAATGTCCAAGAGGAAATAACTGCTCTCCAACATTACAGATGCCAAAGCCAAATGTTAGCTCTACATCTGATAAAACCTGCTGCTTCTCTGACATAATCTGCTGCTAATGGGAGTGGAGAGAATATGCAAATTGTGTCATCCCCAAACATTTAGAAATAAAAATATAACAACTCTGAAACTGGAGGAGACTTTCCAGATTATTCATCCTAAAGTGTTTGGTTCCTAAAAACTGTGAATGACCGTGGTTTCTTGAGTACTAGGCAGTGGGCCATATTCCTGACTGCTATCAATCAGTAACAGCTCCATTCATTTGGATGGACCAGATTTAGCCCATCTGGACATTAATTTGTCTTTCTGACAAGATTTGAATGCTCATTTTGACATGTTCAGGAGTTGAGGCTGCCAGCAGTTGTTTCTTTCCTTGGCAAACCTCTCCAGTGCTAGCAGAAGCACTTTTTTCCCCCTTTATAGCAAGCACAGGCACTGCAGAAGAGCTTGGCCACTGGTTGTAATGATCTCATATATTCTGGGAGCTCACCCTTTTACAAGGGTGGTGCCTGGGGTGTGGACAGATTGGGCTCTGCCCATCTCTACTTTCAATGCTTTAGGGATCTCCCAGGTCTTTCCCTACAGTGTCATTTTGAGCCATGTATCTTTTATTTGTCTTTTTTTCCATTCCTCCTCATTACCTGCTGTTCACCCTGGGGCTCCTCAGGGCTTTCTTGTTATAAATTTGATTTGGAAGTAGAAATCGTAAATAGAAATCAGTGGTTCTGTAATGACAACAAGGAGGGAATGTGTCCCAAAGGCTTGGTGGATGTGGTTTGATTCAAGCACTTGATACAGAGTTGGAAATTAAAAACATTCTCTATTGATGTCCCTTTGCAGGAGATATCTACAAGGAGAAGACTACCTGGCCCTCTTCCTGGAGGTTAGGGTCATCAGCAAAGCAGTACATGTACTGGTAGTCTGGAAAAAATAAGCAGGCATTGCTAGCAAGGTGATAGAGTTTCATCATGAAAATTTAAACAAATACAGTTCTGTTCAATAGCCATATTTTAAATGGAAGGGAGCAAAGCTTTCTGTGTAATGAGATTGAAGCTGATATTACAAATAACCTTAAATGTGGCCTGAAAGCAAATCAAATTGCTTGCCCCAGTTGTGAGTAAGGCAGTGAAGTGAACATTAAGGCAAAACCAAGTGGGAGAGTGATAATGAGGCTGTGGGTGCAGAAATTACCACATTCATGAGAGGAGCCAATTTCAGACTTGAGTGCACTCAGACTGGTGGTGAGGGGATAGAAATAAGGTAGGAAATCTCCAGACCAGAGCACGGAAAATGTTGCATCCAGTAGCAATGGAGGCTCTTGGATGTATCAAACCGGAGGGAGTAGGCGATGGCTGAAGGTGATAGGAAAGACAGGTCTGTATGTAAGAAGAGGAGAGGGAAGGATTGGAGCCCATCAGTCTGATCCCAATTATATAGATATAAATGAATGTTCAGGGAGAAAAATAAAGCATGGAGGTAAATAAGAAAATGCAGAGCATGCAACCTCAGTCTAGCAAAGGCAGATTATGTTGTACGAATCTGGTATCTTTGATAAAATAATGGATTTTTCTAGACATGGATTAGATCTATGGCATTTCCTATCCGGATTCAGTGAATTAATTGATATAGTGTCTTATGAAAAGTGAGCTGACAGGGGGAGAATAATACAAGAATTAAAGGCAGGGAGGTGGATATAAAAATGTCTAGTGGATGTTGTTAAAAGGAAAATTTTGAGATGGGAAGAAATTGCTGGGGAAGTCACTCCAGGGTTAGCCTTGAAATGAGCTCTAATTATTTGTCATTGAGCTTGCGACACCTTGGACAGCATGAGCTGGGGAAATGCCCCTGACACAGAGCCCTGGAGTATCTTCTGGGAATAAGTGCGTGTCTTTGGAGAGGGAAGGGAGAGTGCTGGGATAGCAAGCATGGGTCCAGACTCATGGGAGTTCCCATTGTAAGCGACCAGCTCACTAGTTAGGATAGACAAAGGGAAAAGAGATGCCTGTAGGTACAGGTAGTTAATGTAGTCCTGAAATATTAGGAAGTCTGGTGTGAAAAACAGGTGGTTGGAGCTCTAAGAATCATAAGGATGGAGAACAATGAGAAGAGCTGGGTTTGCTTGGCTTGGAGTTCAGACTGCGTGTATGGCGGGGAAACAAAACCAGGGGCAGGAAAGAGATGACAGTGTTAATGAGGGGTAAGGGTGTCTACTTGGTCCACAGTAACTTGTCTCTTGCTAGTTCAAATGGGAGAATTGCACCTCTGACTATGCAGAAAGCAATGCAGCAAACCAGCTGGGGAACCTGTGGCTTAGAGAAGACTGAAATGGCCAGATGGTCTTCAAGTATCAAAATTTGCTGCAAAAAGGAAGGAAACAAACTAGGCATAACCTGCAGCAATGGAGATCTAGACTAAATGTTAGTCACAACTTTTAATGTAAGGATCACAAAATGGTGTGGTAGACCAGCGGGGAGGCTGGGGGATGTCCACCACTTGGGGTTCTTGGGACCTGTTTACACTGTGTCAGAGAAAGCCTTAAGGTAGTTCGGTGTTTCCAGAGGGGCTGGGAAGACATGTACTCACTCCACAAGTATATCTAGGCATGAACACCAGCATGAGGGGGGAATATTACTATTGGACATAAGAAACAAGTAGACACAAACAAACCACCACTAATTTAGGCTGACCATCAGGACATGATTTTTAACCTTCAGAGAACTGAAACTGTTGTCTGACAGAACAGAATACCTGGGCTGGTTTTAGGTGGACCTTTTCCATGGGGTTACATTGTGTGACTTCCTACAGCAACGGGGACAATGAATGCGATGGCTTGGCAGGAGCTGGTGCACGCTGCTTGAGCCATTGCCTTCAGCAATACTATTGTCAGGGCTGAATGTAGATGCTAATCAGACTATCTACGTAGTCTTGATTTTTGTGCCACCTCTTGGAAAGCTTGGGCTGTAAGAAGTCATCCTGTCACTTGGTAACAGCCCCCTGAGGGTTTTCCCTGTGATCCAAGTGTGGAAGTCAATGAATTCAGCTGCCAGCCCCGGTTCTGTTGTAGAGACTTCCTTACATCAAAGGTGTTTCTTCCAGTAGTTCTGCCTTTCCTAAGATGAATAGAATAAATTAAAAGAGAATTTTTAAAGAGCCTTTAAAAAAAAGCTCTGTGTTTTTTTTGTTCGCTGTTTTGGGGTTTTTTTATTTATTTATTTTTTTAAATGAAAACTCTTGATGTAGCAGAAAAGTAATATATGATCTTAGGCACATGGGAGAAAACCACTCCCATGGTTCTCATTGCCTCTCAGGAAACCTGAGCTGATGATTCCTGCCATTGCTGAGAACGCTTCCAGGCTAGGACTGCATATTTTCTTCTCAGGTTTAACAGTATTGTTTTACACTTACATGACACTTTTCATCATGGAGGATGCTGGAACACTTTACCAACTACATACAGCACTGCTGAAGAGGCAGAAAATAGTAGTGTTGGTCCCACAGCTCCTGACTGACACCCCTCTGGTGCAGTGCCCTCTCTGGATGGAGTGTCACCTACTAAGGACTGAACTGTGATGCAGCAAATGCTGTGTTATAATAAAAGGGAAGCTTTAAAATATTGCAGGTGATCACTATTGACCTTTATAATTATAAAACAAGATTTTCAAAATTATGATGATCATTATAATTATCAAAGAAGATTTATGGTGATGATGCTCCCTCTAGCCTGTGAGAGGTGAGTGTCTCAGTTTAAGGCTTGCGGGCTCTGAGCTCCTCAAAGTATCCTTCTTTCTTCATGCTCATAGTTAAATCCACACCTAAGTATGTTCTGTAATTTCTTGCAGTAGCCTCTTCTCTCCCTCTTGGGTATTCCCGTGCTCAGTTATACCTTTGCCATCAAAGACAGAACTTCCTTAATCTTTCTTCCTTCATTAAATTCACAGCTTTGGTAATTTGCAGATATTGTGGAATCTGGCCCTGTTTTCCACCCTGCAGACTTGCAAGGCAGCAACATCATTTAAGAACCATATGGTTCTTGACAAAGTCAGATTTCACATCCAACCTAAACAGTTTAATATTATCGAAAGCACAAGCTCACTGCAGCAGTAACAATCCCTGCTTCCTCTCCCTGCATCGTGTAACAAGAGGAAGAAAGCTTTCAAACTGAGCAAGCTGCTGTGATCTTGAACAGGGGCTGTGCAGGGCTGGGGAAAAGCCTTTTTTGCACCCTCCTTATGTTCTTGGGACAATGAGTGTCCACCTGGACTGCAAAGGAAGTGCAAACCCAGGTCTGGTTGCAATTAGAATGCCTTAAAAACACAGACCCGGTTTAGTTCCTATTGTTGGAATATACAATTAATTTATTTGATAGTTAAGTTTTAATGAGGGAAGGCTACATGCCTCCAAGATTCAAGACACTCAGCTGTCCCTATTGTTTAATGTATAGTTTGCTTTTTCTCTCTTAGGGGCTTGGATTCCAGTCCCCACCAAATTTAATGCATGCAAATATTTTCTGGCAGAGTTAATGTATTCAGCATGAGGAGCAGAGGACAGGCTGGGTGGGGACAGGGGAGCTGGGCTGAGCATTCATTCCTCAAGCCGCACTGGTGGTACGGTGATTAGAAAAGACTGTCTTCAACTTCCTTGCTTAATAGACCAAGAGGTCTCTGTAGATGGTGAGTAATGCTGCACGGAGCAGTTGCCAAAATGGAACAGGAGCCCTGAGACAGCTTTTGTTGCAGTACCTTGTAGCAATCAGAAATTATTATCCTCATTGTGCTATGATGCTATTAGTTGGCTGAGGACCTTGCACTGAGTCACAGCAATCAGCATCCCAAATGGCTACAGACATCTGTACTGCATCAGAATAACAACAATTACATTGCTATGCTTTCATCCCATGGGACCGCCATCAAAATCGGTACCATGGGGGCTTTTGCTATCCCTTCAGCGCAGCCAAAGACAGGGCTTGGCTGGCAATGGGGCTGCTCAGCCCAGGAGCTGAGTGTCCAGGTAACGTGCCAGCATCTTGGTACAAAATGCAGCCTGGAGAAGGGATGGGATAAAGAGACATGTGGGCCTGTCAGATGCCCTGCTCAGGAAGTCTTTTCCATTTATCTGTTGGGAGCATAGATTTCTCCTATTTATAGGAGAACAAGAAGAAAGAATAAATGGTGGTTTGATGTAAAAAAAAATGCCATTTACAGATTAATTAGCATTTTAAAGAGCTGCAGGGGCTTTTTAGGAGAGGGTGCAATGGAGCTACCAAATGAGATTTAGATGGAAATGATGATCTACAAGTGTTTTCTTGGTAACTTACTGAAGGGTGAAGATGTTGTTAGAGATGTTAGCAGTAGGGTGTCTGTTTGTTATCTGGGAATAAATAAATCATCTCTGCAAGTTGATGCTTCTTGTGAAGTGACAAAGGCACCCAGATGTAGCATTTCCTACCAAGCTGCAACGTAGCATTTGCTGGAGAGAGACTGTGCTTGGGTGAGATATAGCTCCCTACCAAGAAAAGGATTATCCCTGCAGATTACAAGCAGGTCAGTTAACAAACTAGTCCTTTCCTACAAGGGGCTAACACTGAGTAGCAAGACAGGTACCAAGAGGTAGGATGCAGGGGATGCTTTTCTTCTGTATTGTCTTTATTGGAGTATGTGGTTGAACATGGTGTTTGTGATCTCAGCATTTGCATGTTGATACTGTGAAGAGCTCTCCGAGGAAATGGTGGAGAGCTTCTGCGTGGAGAGCTTTTGGGGAAGATGTGAAGTCAAAACCGATTGTTACAGCCTGCAAAAAGTCAACTCATTCATAACAAAAAGCAAAATTCAGCCTCTGGGATGCAGAAGACAATCAAGCAAAAAATTCCCAATTCTGCTTGCTTGGCATGCACATTTTAGTTTCTGCTGTGGAAAAAGGGCTAATGAAGGTTACTTTAAATACAGCTAATTAGGTGCAGTCTTTTGAAAAAATCATGTTGTGCTTTGCTGAAACCTGCCAACAATAAATCTGGTTGGATTATGTCAGGAATATGTTGCTAACACATGGTTTACGAGCAATGTTTTTGTTAGTTGTAGCTATTTGGCTGGACAGCAGAAGGGCCGTTGTACCCTGAAAACAACCACCTTCCTGTAACCCCAGGTGACAGGTAACAGCACCAACGAAGCCTTAGGAAACTCAGTGCTGGGTGACAAAAAGGAGCTGCTTGCCACAGCAGGTCTTGCCTTCCCCTCTGGCTGTGGCAGCTAGAAAAAGGCAGGCACGGCTAACTGTGTTTTTGCACTCGGGTATGTTTGTGTTTGTGGTGAAAATGGAAACCTGTGAAGTCCAGTTGAGCTGGAGAATAGTCCTGCTAAATGCTTTGATTCAAAATCAGCAGAGATGAGTGCACAGCAGGCCAAATACCGCATCTTCCCTTCTCAGCTGGGCAAAACAGTCCATTAAAGGGAATAGAAGCAGCAACCATAATGGGTGGGGGTGGCTGAAGGCTGAAAAAAGTGCTCTATCCAATGTCGTTCACAACCACGGCAGCAGGTGCCAGAGGGGCAGCTCTGTCACTAGATGCTCTTTGTGTGTCCTCATGGGGAGAGGGATGAACATTTTATGCCTCTGAGCTCTTGCAAGGAGACCTGTGGCCATGCAGGGGGCTGTGTGCAGAATGTGTTTAGGAACAGCTGTGAAGGTCCCCCTAGCATGGGTGCATGGGACCAGGACACTCTTCCCTTTTTCCTGCTAATTTGAGTAATGTTTGCACTTTGGCATTGCTAGTATGTCTTTATGGGCTCATCCCCCTATAAAACATGAGGATTCTTCTGGATTTTTAAGAGCTTTTGTTTTTCAGCAGAACTGAGTTATCTGGGTTTGGCTTGGGAATCTGATTGGGAGTCTGGGTACCAGATGAACAGCCACCAATAAAAGCTGCTCCTCTTCTATGAGTTGTCTGGGATCCTTTGCCTTTGGAGGATCTGGTTATTTCTTCTGGGGAGGGGGATAAGGCTGGGTGGTTACTAGATGTCTGAACTGCTCCTGAAGTCATACCTCATACATCCAAGTCCTGAACGTGTTGTATTTGTAATGCTGAGCAAGAGGGAGGTTGCAGTTTCTCCAAACGCTTGGGAGTTAGGAAATGGCAGCTGAGGTTGCCGTTTTACCTTTCCCACCCCTCTGTGGAAATGTACCATTTTACTAATTTCTGTCATGGGCTAAATAAGCCATTTTGACCCTGCTCATTCACAGACTTGACTAAATCAGCTTTATTCAGATTTTCTCCCTAAAATGCCATTGCCTAAAGACAATGACCTTCACCAGGAATTGCAGCTGTAAAATGTGCGTGTCTGGAAAGACTTATTTATGGGGAACTACAGCCTTCCCACCCCAGTAAAAGCTTTTCAACTGCCTGGCATAGCCATAACAAGATTAGAGCTCGTGAACATGGCGTTGTCTTGCTAACCCTCCTGATGTTTCGCCAGCTCTATCAGTGTTTGCGGCGCAGGGCACGTTTTCTCTGTGCTCTGGTCTGACAGCAGCAGTGGCAGATGGTATTTCTTGAATTCTGCTTTTTCCCAGTGCACGCGTGGGCAGCTCTTTGCTGCTCAGGTGGAGCGAGGCACAGTGGGAGCTGGGATGCCCTGCGAGGCCGCAACCATCGGGCATGGTGGGGAGGGAGGTCTGCAGCTCCTTGTGTTTTATCCTCTCTTCTGCCTAGTCTTCTCTACTTTAAAAACGTAGCTCAAGCTTTGCTCTGATCAGAGTCTAATCAGTTTATTAGGCTTAGAAATGCAAAGCTTTTTGGAGAGGCCTTTTGGAAGGTGAAGGCTGGTCCAACGGAGGAACAAGATGAAATGGGTGCAGCAAGGTCTCACAGAGGGCAATGGGGATGCTCGATGGGGATGGTAGCTTGCAGAACTGACTGCCAATGTGAAGGAGCTGTTTTCACCTGGATTTTAACCTCTAAATATGTTATAAAATGCTCAGCTTCTGATGATTTTTAGAAGGCCTGGCTATCCCAAGCAGGCTGGACCATTTTACTTCACTGGCCCCGACACTGCTGTGGTGCGGCAGGTTGCAGCTTGGGAGGAACATCCTACCTATAAATGCAAAGGGGTGCATGCCAGGAGGAGAGAGGTTGTGTGTTTGTGTATGTGCGTGGTGCATGAGGGTGGGTGTGAAAGAAAGGGATGGTGCCAGGGGGAGAAATGTGACCCCATGCTTTGTCCTTCCTGATTGCATCTATGATTTCCATTAATGGGAATGTAAGACATTTCATTACATGGTTTGTTTAACCTAAACTTCACATTTAACCCCCCCTGGAGACAGGGTGAGTGGTTTGTTTTCCCTGTTTCACCCCACTGTGACACTGGAGACCCTCTCAGAGATAATGCAGGGGCTGCTCGCCTGCCAGAGCAGCTTGCCGGCTCTTCCTGGTGGAGGGATGCCAGGAGACATGGCTGGGGACAGCAGTCCTCTTCCATCTGCTAACATCCTGCAGCACATGCTGTACCTCCTGCATCAGCCCTCAGCTGCTACCGGTGATGCCACACATGCCCAGCCTGGCTGACCCTCCCCTGGACATAGGGGAAAGCCAAGAGCGCAGGGCGGCAGGTTCCTAAATGATAAATAAGGAGGTGAAGGAATGACATTGGAGGACATAAAATCCAGCCTAAGCACACTAAAGTGTATCCCATGGGAGCCAAAACTGAACTGGGACTGGCCTATCTCTGCTGGTGACAGAAATACCTGCAGGGCTGTGGCTTCCCATGTTGGCCAAGGATTATGCAGGAAGTGATTCTGTCCCAGCAGAAAATCTGCTAGGGCTTGTAAAATGAAGAAAAATCCTTTGGGTAAGCACAGCTCAATCTAAATCTCTTCTTCAAACATGCCAGCTTCTTTCTAAACATGGAGCGAAATGGCTTTTGTACTTTTAGATTTCTCTTTCCCAGTTTGGATTGGGATCACATATTGCAGTGCCCATAATTAGACCTAGAGTGGTAAGCTGTGCATATTCATTTCTTGCTCGAATCAGGCCCCATTGAGGGTCTTTAGCATTTTACTGATAATGCTCCTTTGCCAGCAGAACTAGGCATGGGGCCCAAACATGCCCTTATTAAACGCAGTGGAAGTTTTGATGTGGATTTCAATGGCACCAGCATTTTCTCCCGAAGAGACCTTGATTTTTTTCCTTTTTTTTCTCTACAGCTTAATCTTACAACTGGTTTCTGCTAGCTCTTGCTGATTTCCTTTGCAGGACCAGTAGCCCTAGTAATGGGCAAATAAACAGAAATGGTCCTCAAACCTTGCTACCAACAGGGACAGTTAAAGAACCAGTTTAGTGCCTACATCTGGAATTTCTTTTACCGTAAATTGACTGGGATCAGGAAGCGTTAGATACCAGCAAATTCCAGTTTGATTGCTGGCAGGTGCAAATGCAAATAAGGAAAGCATCGTACCTGGATTTTGCCTCTGGATTTTGCCTTCCCAAATCTTCCAAAAAAATTCTTCATTAGAGTTTTTTGTCCCATAGAAGAAAATGAGAAAATTACTGGCTTTCAAGTTAGTTTCCTTGCTTGCTCTCAAAATGAAAGCATCAGTTGGAAACGTGTGCATGCAAATCTGCTTGGAAGCAGGGCTGCCCCCTCTAACCCAGCTCTCATTTTAATTCCTTGAAGGTGCTGAAAGACCCCCTATGAGCTTTTGATCTTTGAAGCTGGTTTATTACAACACAAAAATTATAAGCACAAGAAAAAAAAAAACTTATTTAAATAAGGGAAAACACTGAACTCTTGGGTGAGATGGATAAATTAAAAGCTGGCAAATTAATCTCCAACCTGCTCTGTGAGTTCTGGCGGGCTCAATGTCTTCTTGTCCTGTCCTGCTAGTCACTGTGTGCATCCAAACAAACCCACCCTGGCCCAAAGTGTCCCTTTTACTCAACCTTCCCTAAATTTGGACCTGGGTAAGCAAGGAGTCTCTGAATGCTTTTGATGGGTTCAGTCTTACTGATTAAAAGTATAAAATCTGTTACAAACTTCCACGCAGTGAAAGCTTGGAAAAGGAGTGTGATGGAGATCTGAGAAGCCATGCAGGGTATGGACTACAGCTCTTGCCTACGTACTGTCCGTCATAAAGTATAGCCCAGCAGGTGCCTGGGAGGATGTCAGGGAGGTCCAAAACCACAATGGTATATCTTTACAGGGTGCATCGGGAAGGGCACTTCCTGCACCCTAGCACTGCTGAGACCAAAGTCTATAAATGAGTAAAGTGGATAGATGGATTTATGGCAGATAGGACCACCTGTTCTGGGTGTCCAGGTGCAAACAGGGGTTTCAGAGATGGCCACTTGCTTAGCAGCAGACAGTTCCGTGAGATACCCTGGGGGACGGCCCTTTTCCATCCCTCATTTCTTATACACTTCCCCAACATGTCCTCACTCCCCCTGGGATCCCCTGTCCTCCCTCCACACTGACAAATAAGCATCTCTGTGAGTTCGTCCTCCTTCCCTAATTTGTTGTCACTCTTTGAAGCATTGCCAGTGACAGAGCTGGCTCCTCCTGAACCCTCTCTATGTCATTGCACAAAAAAAATCCCTTTTTGCCAAGGGCAGCCCATGGTATTTCATGTTGCTTGGGGCAGAAGATGAGAGAGTTTCCTCTTTCATGGATTAGCTCAGATGCAGAGCCCACAGTGTTCCCTGGCAGATTATTAAGGCATTAGCCATGCTCATTTAATGGTATTGAGATGCAGATAAGATGTAATGTATTATGTATTGTATTCCCCTCTCAGTGTGGCTGAACATGTTTTTTAATGTCAAGGGCAGATGTTTTTGTGTGATACCTGCTTAGTGGTATTTATGGTGACATTTATTCCAAGGCCACAGTTAATGTCCTCTGTTTTGTTACTCTTTCACATTAAACTCCATGTCTGGCACATCATTTATTCAATTATTAAAAGATCTTAATGAAGGTTAACAACACAGTGCAGCACAGTTGTGCAGTACCGACACACATAAATGTGTCAGGCATTATGGTGGGAAAGGCAACTGAACTGCATCTCCTGAAGTGCAGATGGGACAGATTAAAAGTGCATGCAAAATAGTGCCAGAAACACAGCTCTGAACACAATCCTTCTGGGAATCAGAGCTGGAGAAATGGAAAAAGGGCTATAACAGGTCTCCCTGGTTTCAGCTGCCAGGAGGTGCTTAGCAGCAATGTGGCATTTTGGTTTTCTCTCTTGCTGATCTTGGGTAAACACTTCTGTGCTCTGAAAGACCAGCTCCAGAGCCGATATTTCTCTGAACATCTCTGGTTAGGCTCTCCAGGGCTTTACGGGAACACTGGGGGTCTGCATAGCCATGGGAAACCCTTTTTGTGACCATGCAGACAGAGGAAGAGTCCTGCCTCTGCAGGTTCTTGGAGGTGGTGAGGGTGGCATGGGCTGATCCACCAGTAGCAGTGCCCTGCACTGCAGGAACCTGTGGAGGAGCTCAGGGCTGCAGCAATGGAGTCCAAACCTCTTATTCACCTTGGGAAAAGGCTCTCAGCACTGCAGGAAAGCCCTGGGCAGCACCATTGCCACAGCAAATACTGGGATAGCGTTCACGTTTTTTTGTTCCCTTGGCAAATATGAGTTCAAGCCTGGGAAAATACTAGAGGACTTAATTGTCATTTTACATGGTATCGTTAAGGAACGAGTTAAATTTCCAAATGAGTCTGGAGTCAGGGAAATTCTGTAGCTATCTCTGAGGTATCTACAGCTGACATGCCACCTAATGCCTTGATCACAGGCTAAAGGGCTTGCTGATTCAGTTCTACTTCATCAAAACAAGGATGATATTTGTGTTTCACAGCAAATGTCCATGGCCATCACAAAATGCTTAAATGACACTTTTTTTTCCCCCAAGCCTTGCGTGAGAGCAATTGGTTGCATGTGTTGTACAGGAAGTAAACAGAAGTTTGTCAATGTGTTTGCCAATTGCAGATACATTTAGTGCCCAATGGCACAACACTTAATTGAACTGTTACCTTGTTAATTTTTTAATCAACTCATTGTGATCTATTAATGACTTTGGAGCAGTAAAGGTTTTCCAGCCCAGAATATGCCTGGGGAATTACTGCTGTATGAGCCAGTCTGAATGATTCTCAGTAAATCAAGTAATGCTACTGTACACTGTAGTTTGCACAGAGAGGGTTATTTAAGATTATACAGATGTCTTAGACATGGAAGCCAAAGTCAGCAGCAAAGGTATTTCCTGTCTTCTTCCGGAGGTATTCCTGTGCCCTGTGCTCATTCCATTCGATTTAATTATTTCATTCATTTCTCTTGAGATGAAACGATTTGTCCCAAAGCTCAAGTGCTCATAATGTCCTCATGCAGTTCAGTAGCCGTTCATTGATCCGCTTCACAGTCCTGCCAGCATTACTGTTACCTGCTAGTTCAGTGGTGGCCCTGCTGGCATCACGACTCCCCAAAGAGGCAGTGAGGTAATGAACACTCACTGCCTCATTGTCTCCAGTTCATTTACACACTGCAGTGGAAGAGCCCAAAAAGGTCATGTGAAGAGAAAACAGTCCTGAGGACAATGTTGGTGTGGTTGTGACGACACTATTGCACTTACTTCTTCACATCTGCAGATCACAGGCTTTCCAATGATGCTGTCCCAGCTCAGATTGATGGCAAGGAAGAGGGAGTCCTGCACCAGAAACTCAGTCATCTTTCACTGTGTTCAATCAGGTTTGGGAAACCATAAAATAGACCTTTCAAGCATATCAAGATCACCAGGGTAGAAAGTTTACCCAGATTTAACGGGGAAGTAACACGAGTGCCGTTGATGCAAAGGAAAGCTCTCCATCACCCCAGTTTAAGCCTCAAAGGCAATGCTCCATGACACTTCAAAAATATAAAGTGTAGTGAGAATAAATATAATATATGGGCTTTGCCAATGCAAATGAAAAGCAATTATCCCAAATCACAGTCTTAATTTATAAGCAGTCAGTATAATTTGAGAAACTGAAATCTGATGTTGCTAAATCAAATTCCTGTAATTCCACCAGGCATTAAGCACATAATAAGATTACACTGTGCACTGAGCATGTCCTTGTTAAATCTGCTGGCTACTGCATTTTTATTGCTCTCCGGGGGGTTTATTAAGTTTACACTTCCAGTAAAAGATGATGTTTTCACAGTGTCTTTGGTACACCGGCCACACAAGTCTGCCTGCAGCAGGCAGAATTGTTAAGCCATATAATTTGCTTACATCCCTTGGCGGCTCAATTGAAAGAAAAAGGCAATTAAAAGACATCATGCAGTTGTATATAACCAAATTAAAAATAATAATAATGAATCTACTGTACTGTAATCATTAAGGAAAGGCAGCCATGCATAATGGCAAGGTTTAGCCATGAAGCAGCTAAATTGATGTGCTCTCCTGTTTAGATTTGTTTTTGAATGCCTCAATAGTGGTGCTAATATGATGATATCTGCGATTTATATACAAAAGTAACCTTGAGACTAGCTGCTATCCAAACAATCTGGAAGAATAAGATTTTCATGCAACAGGCTGTCTGTAGTCTTGTAAAACAGATGAGATTGCAGGGAGGACAGCAGGTAACTTGGATGCTGTTACTGTCCAAGACTTTCACTGATAGTGAAAGTCCCTGGGAGCAGCACAGTATTTCCTAAGAAGGACCCAGAGGTGAAATGTGCCATTTTAAAAGGGGGCAGAAAGCTAAGAAGAAACAAATTCCCTTCCAACAAAGCAATGCAGGACAAAATGAATGCAGCAGAGACACTGAAGAACCGCTGTTCCAGGTGCACCCTGATTTGCATGCCTAAGAGCACTCAGCGTGGGCATCCTTGCAGGACTCTGTCCGCGTTCATCTACAGATGTGCTTTCCTTGTGTTTGATTCCTTTGTGCTCTCTAACAGGGGTTGATTTAAACTTTTGGGTGTGAAAGTCTCCTTGAAAATGCTCATCATTAATAAGGATAATGCTGGATAAGCTTGATAGACACATTAATTTACATTTTAAATCTTTGCCATTGTGGCTGGGACAATTCCCGCGGCTGTGAATAGGCATTGTAAAACTGTGGGTTTGGATTTGTTGTAAGAAGTAACATTGTTTTATTCACTGGGAACTTATAGCATTGCATAATCATCCTGTAATATTTAAATCTCAGTGATTTTGTAGGGTCATCTTTTTTTTTTCCCCTAGTAAGTTCACTTTCCAGAACACTTTTTCAGCCAGGGTTTCAAGAACATCTCCAAGTCTGCATCTGGACACCTTGCTCTTATAGCTGAATTTTGTCAAAAAGGAACAGGCCAAGTGTGCATTCAACTCTGTGAAGCGAGATAATTCTGCTAAGCAGGACTCGCGATAGCAGCATGAGAACAGTGGACCCTGTGGCCACTTAGCCCAAAACATTTGCTTAAGACCAGCTCTGAAATAGAAAGAGGGCCTTTCTCTGGCATGCTCTCGTAGTGTCCACCAGCTGATTCTTGGAAGATATTTTTGCCTTGCTTGGAAAAAAACCCAAAACATATATGATTTCTGATGTCTATAGAAAGATTCCTCGACTGACTTTTTCCTGCATCGCTTTTTGTTTTCTACATCTACAGATATGGTGTTACAGAGCCAAGCACATGTGAGATCAGAGTCTTGCTTCTGGGGTGTCCTGTAGCTGACACCAGCTTGTGTGGAAACAGTGATGGAGGGTCACTTATCATGCACTGAATGCTGAAGCTCTCTTCGGGGACTCACTTTGCTCTGGATTTAATGGTTTGCAACTGGGAGCAGTTTCATGTGTCTAAATCCACGGGTCCTCTAGCCGGTCACCAGCTATTCCTGATATTTGAGTGTCAAGACCAAAGTCTCCTTCAAAACTCCCTGGGTAATTCTGGAGGTTTCTGTCTGAAATGGTCGCAAACAGCCTGTTTTCTCAGGGATAGATGCACCAAGACTTTGACTGAATTCTTCCATTGTTTGGAATGGCAATGGACAAGGTCCTTTGGGAAGGCTTTAACATGAGCTGACCAGAAGTTTGGCTTGGTTTTACCTGAGGGAACTTTAAACCAGGAAGTCTTACCATGACGTAATATCACAGAGGTCACAGAGCAATTAGGATTAGGGTTACAAATGTGTTTATTTTAAAAAATGTGTCAGGAGAATTATGTCTTCTAGCTCTGTTAGATGGGCATCTTAAGACATCTACTTTGGAAGACTTCCTGGGAGAAGGAAGAGCTTGAATCATAAACCTCATGAGTGCTATGTGTGCCCCTCAAGTGTTGATAACATATTGGCATTGCCAGGATGGACTGGAACCGGTTTTTCACTCTCTTTTCCACAAGAAAGACTAGGAAGTATCTAAGGAAGCTAGGAGAAACTCAGAGCAAACAAAAGGAGGTGCACCTTCCCACAATAGGCTGTTGCCTGTAGAACAACCACAGCCTCTTGACCAACTGTGGATACCAATACTAAAAAGTTGATGGGGGTTCCAGGGAACATGAAACAAATTCATGCAAGAGAGATCTACCCAGGGTTGCTAACTGCACAGGAACCCCATCTGTCTTGGGAAACCCTTGTGCTGAAAATGGCTGGAAGCTGAAGAAAGATCACTAATTGTTTCCCTGAGCTTAGATTCTTTCCTAGTCATGCCCTCTTGGGTTAGGCTGATCTGTATTCTGGTGGCTATGGCCACTTTGATGTTTTGTTGTGCTACAGCCTCCCTCCCACATGTGGGAGATTAACTCAGCAGTTTTGCTTCAGCCATTTTGTGGGTTTTGGCCATTTGGTACCCAGAGGGATGATGTATGGAGAAGGTTGGCTGCTGGGGGGGCGTGGGCAGGATTGGGTAATTTAGGAGAATGACTCCTTAAAAGGAAAGGGGGTGGATTAAGCCTGTGATAGGCTAACCGATCGTGAAAGACTGTGAGCCCTAAAGTACCAAACCAATGGTAAAAGGGACAGGAAGGTATAAATACCTTAAGTTTTGTAACTGGGTGTGCCTCTTTTGGGGGGGAAAGGGGGAAGGGGGGCACCTGATTCGTCTGACTCGTTCATTTTGTTTTAATAAATTTTTATCTTTGCTTTGAAGACTTTGTCCTCTTTACATCCTATTCGTGAGCGAGCATTTCACACACACATTTGGGCTTTGGGGGCAGAAAACAGCCCCTTGTTGTGCCCTCTGTTGTGCCCCCACTCCCCTCACATGCTGCGTCTGGTCTGTGGGATCAGAAGCATGCAACCATGTCGCATGACCTTGTGCATGGCACATCTCTCATTAGAAAAGAAGGTGCAAGGTGTGTGCTCAGATCTAACTGCCAGAAGGTTATCCCAGAGAGAAGGTAGTTTTTATTGATGACCCCAGTTCACCATGTTAGCCATAACTCAGTTCATTCCTGCTCAAGAGCAGTGCTTCTCCTTTGAAAGAAAGAGATGTAGCATTTCATGAGGATAACACTTGTGTCTCTGTTCCATCGAAGAAAGATGAGGATCTTGCATGTCTTTCCATGCTGTAATCAATTTATTGCTTTATGGGATCCAGATCTCCCCAGGGAAGTGTCATCGATTGTGTCATGATGCACACTGCTTACATGGAGACCTTTGATTCAGCTGGAAGACATAAAAAGAAGACAAAATGTGTTTAGGTGGAATGCTCTGTAATGACTGCATGTATGCAGCTGCAAAAAGAGCAATTGTAATTGAGCTAAGAGTGGAAATTATTGGCAGCAGTGTCTGCATTCATGTGTGCTTCATATTTTATTCCTGATTTATAATTTCTTTACCAGCTGTGCAACGTAGCTTGCTATGTCACTGTTATGTTCCCACCTAACTGTTGGCCACCCTGCTGCCTTCCCAGGGCTCTCCTGAGACCATGCCTGATGACCTGCTCGACATTGACCTCCACTGCCCAAGAGTTGGGGAGGTGCTCTTGAGTACGCACCAAGCATAAACATTTGGGGTGATGCAGTGGAGTAAGAACTTCCCCTGTACACCTTACCTCAGGTCTGGAGAAGCTGGAAACAGACTGAAAGCTCAGGAACAGGGGCCAAAGCCAGAAAACCTAAACCATCAAGGAAAAGCTGTTTCAAGCTACAGCCGAACTTGTAAAACCCAGGCAGTAAATTCTTACCTCAAAGCTTGATAAAATTGTCCTGACAAGACAGATGTTCTCCTCAGTCTATGTCTTCCTCCTCCTCTTTATCATCAGTGAGGCTGAGAGCTTATTGACAGAGCTAATGTCCATCACATACTGGTTTATTACCTCTTTCACCCTCTCCTGCTGAGAAGGGCTGGATGCAGGGTGCAGGCTGAGGTTTGTGCTCAGGGCAGCTGTCTTGGGAATGGTTAAAGCTGCTGAGGACACAGCCACTTCTCTGCAGCTCAAGTCCTTTTTACAGAAACCACAAGAGCTGACTAGCCAGCAGAGGAACAAGGAAACTCTCAGATAAATATGTCCCTAGATTAAGTGGTGTTGCAGTCTGCTCTCCACTTGCTGCGGATAGCTTGACATTACTCCAGGAGCAGAGAGCTGATGAAGCACATCCTTGCTGTTTCCTAGTCTTCAAGTGTGTTATTCCTGTATTTGTATAAGCAACTTTAATGACTGAGCTCCTGCCAAGCCAGATTGGCCATGCTTGGTCCCAGATTTTGGGTCTCTGGTGGGTACACTGGTCAGAAATACTGGCACAAGGCAGAGGCAGATCAAGAGACCCAGCAGTGCTGGTAGCTGCTCCCATTGTCTTGCAAAGTCTCAGTTCGTAGGATGAAAGGGGAAAAGAAGGATGTATTTTCTGGCTTGTTAAATTACAGGGTTTCTGCTGGGCAAAGCAGACGTCAAAACTCCTAGCCTTACAGCAGTGAGGAGGCCAATGGATCACAGCGAGCTGGAAGTTTGAAACAAAGTACCTTATTATAATGAACTGTTGTTCCTGAAAGTTGTTCTGCAGACTGGCTGGAGCCTGCACACAAACCTCCCCCGGTCCCAGCACGGGCCACAAATCTCTGCCTGGGCTGCTTTAGCTCGGAGTTCAGAAGTTAAACAGAATTATTTCCTCAGGGGGGATGAAATCCTGGTCCTGCTCAGCCTGAGGCCAAAGCTGTTACCAGCGAGCCCCTGCAGGAGCTCTGCGCATTTATCACAGCATTTTACAGCATCCCTCCTGCTCCTGGCGAGGCTCTGCCTCATCCTTCCAGGGACGGGGACAGGAGCCTGGTGCCCAGAGCCATGCTGGTGCAATCAGCTGCTGGGGACTGCTGAGGAGGTGGGACCCCCACTTTGGATGTGTGTTTGGGGAGCTTGTGAGCTCTCAGGCACCAGCCAGGCCCTGCCACTGAAAAGAATGGCTTTTCCCTTAAAAGTGGGACCTCAGCAGGGACCTGCAGGGCTCCCCTGTATATAACCAAAGCCCCGGGGTAATTCATGAACTTTGCTCCTGGATGAGTGGGCGCTGCTGACCTGGCAGCTCCCAGTGCCATCCCAGCTGGGCTCGGACTGTGCTTCGGCGCGGGCGCAGCAGAGCAGAAGGCACTGTTTTTTCAGTCTGTTCTGCTTCTGTCTCTGCTCTCTGCTCCTGCTGACCTCCACAGTTTAGGAAGGTGTGATTTCTGCAGAAGTCACGAGTTTTTGTTGTAAGTCTTCCCCTTGTAAGTCTGCAAAGTGCAGGAGTACGTTGTACAAAGAATAAGGAACAGATCCCAACTGTACTATTCATTTGCCTTATAAGACATGAGGCTTTTTACATTATTTTTAAAAATTCTTTGTGGGAAGCTTATGCCTTACAAGTTATAAAATCCTGAGCGTGCCATTGCTAGATGAGCTCTCTGAATTAGAGATGGAGAGGGAATGCTGCTTTTACAGGCACCCCAGGAGTCTTGTGCACTCACCTTCAGCACCAGGAGCCTGTGGGGGTGAAATCCCCCCACAGATGGCTGTGTCTCTGGAAAGCCTCTGTTACTGTCTCATGTTTTGCACATGGGTCTTTCTGGATGCTTTCCTTACCCTTTTCAGAGGTGTTGGTTTCTTTTCCTCCCACAGAGAAATTCCTCCCCAGCCACTGACACAGCCTGTCAGGCCATCGCCTTTCAAGCCCTGGTGGATGGTTTTCAGACCAATACATAATGCTTGAATTCGAGGTTTTGTCCAGGCTTTCCTATGTTTCACTGCTAGTTAAGTGTGAGGAGAAGGAGGATAATGCCTGGTATACCAATTACTGGTGCTCTAAATATCTGCTAGGGGAAGGATGTACCTTCAGCATCAGGTGTCTGTGGGCTCCGTCTCTCCTGCTTGAGCCCAACTGTATGCCAGTGCTTCTGTCTGAAAACGAGGGAAGTTTTTCCCTTTGGCTGTTTGTAGTGCTCTTGAATTTGCACATACGAACCCTCCTGGGCCCAACACTTGCAGCTTTGGTTTCAGCCCTGGGGGTAGAACCTGGCAGAGAGTCCTGGAGCTGCCCCATTTCCTTCCAGCCCTATAACTCAGAGTGAGACATGTAAAGATTTTCACATGCAGCAGTCAGGGACATGTGCAACCTCCTTCAGAGGGAAGGGTGTAGTTCAGGAGCCGTGAGCTGCCTTGGCACTCAATGCTTCTCTCTGTAACAGAGGATTAATTTGGATTCAGACATGATTTAATGCAATCTCGGGTCTTCTGCACTTTCTGTTCTCCATTTTCCCCTGCATTTCTCCATGGTAGGCCTGTGTATGGTCCCAGGGGGCTCCCAGTGCCGCTAGGCTGGTGTAGAGGCTCCTACATGCAGCTGGGCCCGGGGCGCTTCCAGTCACTCTCACACACTCTCCCCTTTTTCCAGCTCTACAGCTTTTTCAGTCAGGTCTGGTGCCCTTCCACTCCATTTGCACCACCAAGCATCAACAAACATGGTGACCTGCTGTCTCCTGGGTGCAAGTCATCAGCAGCTGGGTGTGAGGTATGAAGATGGGGAAAACCTGGCAGCTACTAGAAATCACACTGCTTCCACTGTGTTTTCAGATGGACCTAATGGTGCTTAGCAATAAATACAATTGATCCAGGAGGTGCCAGGTTTCAGCAAGCTGTTCCCCATCTGAGCTGGGCTGGGCTCATTCCTGCTAAATCCTAAAGCTGGTGCCACAGGCAAAACAGCACACAGGGAGATGAAACTGGTGAAAAGGGGGCAAAGTATAGCTGCAAAGAGGGGCTAATTGTGGTTTGCACCTCCTTAATGGTCCCGTGGCCTCCTTTGTGTTTTGCTGTGATTAATTCATTCTCATGCTTGGCACTGGCTGTGGCTTCTGAGATATTTGGGGGTCTCTTGCTACTGTTGCTGTGGCCTCCTGTCCCACAGGGGTCTCAATCTGTGTGTCCTTTAGGTATTCTCAGACTGTGGCTCTGCAGGTATCCTGTGCCCCTGGAAGGAGATGATAAATGAGTGGGCAATGTTCACCTGGCCAAGGTGGCAGGACCCAGTGCACTTCCATTTAGTTTCTGCTGAGAGCCGTGTCCTCCCTTTCTGGACACCATAACATGGAAAGGATGTGGACTGCAGCAAGGTCTTTGAGCCTATGTGAGTCCAACGGGCTACCTCTGGGCATGCTGCAGCTTGCTCAGCCCTTGGGCACAGACTCAAGCACCTCTGCCAGGAGGGTGTACACGTGGACTTTACTGTGCACTGGAGACGTGTACACTGGATGTGCAGACATCTCAGCGCTGCCATGCAGAGGCATGCAGGGGTGAACACTGCTGCATAACCCCATGCAAATACCATACCAGTACAAATCATCTTAAACACTTTGGGCAGTCAGTCTCCACGGAGAGTTAACTGTCCTGCAGACCAACTGGTCTGCACTCAGTTTCTCTATAAATACACTACCAGGGGAGAAGAGGTGAAACTGGTGGGGAGCAGATGAGCTAAAATGTAAATGCACAGAGAGCCAAAACCTTGCCTTTTTCCTGAAGATGATAAGTTGGTTACTGCACCAGAGACACCAGAGGTACCGAATACCTTCTCCGGGTGTCTCTACTAGGAATAGGAGCCACATTTGTCTTCTGCTCTTTCTCATTCTTTGCAAGATATACATCCCCAGTTATCATTGCTTTTAAAGACTTAGGATCATTCTTTCCAGGTGGTTCATAATTTTTTTTGGAACAAAGTGACAGTATAAATACTTCTGCAAGGATGAACTGGAATTTCATGCAAGTTTAGCCATGTACCTCGAGATCCAGCCTCCCCATGCCATAGGGGACTGATCCATAGTATGCAGCACTGGCTTGCTCCAAACCCTGGAGCTGAGGAAGAACTTGTACAGGGGACAGTAAAACACCTGTGTTTTGCCTGTAGGAATCCCTGTTGCTGGCAGTTTGGAAGAAGAGATCTCTGCTGGGAAGGGATGAAACCAGAGGTACATTGGGGCAAAGGGACAGTCAGGACCAGCCAGCTGTGACACTCCTCGCAGCCTTCCAGGAGTGTTACTGGCTCCCAATGTCCCTAAATATCAGCTGTTCCCCCTCTCCCCACATCATCCAGACCCCAAAATCTTCAGATCTGCAGAAGACTGAGCTGGAGTTAACCACCAAGCAAGCACAAAGTAGTCCTGTTTTCTCAGCAGGATCGTCCATCAGTTCCTGTCTGGGATCTAACACTGGAGCTGCTGCTGTCCCGTTCAACTGGCAGGACAGCTGCTATTGATTTTTATTTCATGCCCGTTGATAGAGATGGTGCAGGTGGGAAACTGAAAGGAGACATAAATAATAAACTAAGAAAAGCCGTAGTGGTGGAATGAACGAAAAGCAGTTTGGCATTTACTGGAAAGCAGAGTTTAGCGGGTAATTTTTCAACACAAAGACAGTTTTGCTACAGAAAATGTTGTGCCTGCTTTTGCTGTTAGTTATTCCAAGTGGAATTTGGAAGCAGGCCTGGGCCAGTGGAGAAGGTGGGGTCAGACTCAGCTCCGCTGCTTTTCTTGTGCTTTTTCTCATGCCACAGTGACAGTGCATGTAACACAGGAATGGTCTGCTGTCACTGCCAAATGCCCTGGGTAACGATGGTTCTGCTGATCAATTAGCAACCCCAATCAACTGCTTAGCAATCAGGTTTTTTATAATCAAGACTTTTTTCTTCTGGGGAATGAAGTAAATTCTCTTTCTTGCTCGCTGCTCAGGTAGATCACTGAGTGCCGGAAGGTTTGAAAGGGAGGGAGGCCCAAGTGAGGGTTTGTTTAACACAATATGAGTTCATAACATAAGGCAAAAAGCCAACTGTCCTGAACCAAAATTATATGCTCCTTATCTCCTGTCCAGCACCTTTTATTTGGGAGATGGTGCACAATGCTGTGCAAGAACAAGGTCATGTGCCAGGGGATGAGCAGGAAAAAGGGACATGTCATTTCTGAGACAGGTGAATCCAGCATGTCCCTCTGTGCATGGTCTGGGTCTTGTTGCTGGTATTCACCAGAGGTGCAAGTCCTGTCCTGGGCCCCACCAGAAGAGCCACAAGCTGTAGGCGAGACCTTTGGTTTCCTCAAGAGGATCCATTTGGGATCAACACAGAGTTCCCCATGTGTGATCACAGCTGCACCAACCTGGGAACAACTCACCTGCTGTTTCCACAGTTATCCATTGACAATCTTCACATTGGTGGAGAACAAAAAAGGAAGAGTTATGTCTAGAGCTAACCAGGTTGTGGACAGAGTGAGGAAAGGACCTGAAAGCCACCTGAGGAACAGTGGTAGAAAACCTGGCGTGAACAGGAGGGAGAACTGGAACCAGGAAACCTGGAGCCTCTCCTTGCTGGCGCAGTGGACTTTGGACCAGGTCGTGTTTACACATCAGACAGGGTTCAGTTTCATCCGGTGCCCTGTGAAGATCCAGTGGTCTCTCCCCTCTTGCACAGACGATGCGGCTCTGGGAGGGGCTGCCCAGACCTCCTGCCCTCGCAAAGCTGCCTGCAGCTTCAGGAGTCTCCTGTCTCTCACAGTTCGATTTCCTGACAAGAAGCATTTACCAGTCAATTTGCCCATGGTGCAGATGTCTGTCTGGAACCATAATGACATTTACCAAAGGGGACTAGAAACTGTCACTGGGGGACTGCAAATAATGAACCCGATGCCTTTTCCACACACGTGGAAGCTGTTTAATTTGGGATGTTGGCTGTCAGAAAATAGAGCTCTTTTGCGGCTGTTTTCCCAGTGAAGCAATATGGTGCTTAATTTCAAGGTTCGTGCTCACATTTAAAAGTGAGCTATTCTCAGCTTTTACGTTTGGAGTTTCTTCATAGCAATAACATATCAATCCAGCCTGCATCAAGGGTTTGATCTGTCTCTGCTTGCAAACTGCGATGATTTCTGCCAAGGATTTCTTGCGAAGAAAGAACAGGAGCATTTTCATTTTCCCCCCTTCCAAATGCAGCTTCCCCCTTCCAAATGCCAAGCACTTGAACCTGGACCCTTGGGTGCACCCTGGGGTTGCCAGCCCCCAACTTCTGATTTAAGCATTCTGCTTCCTATTTAGGATATGAAACTTGGTCTTTTGGGGATTTTGTATATGCTTAGAAGGAGCCATGCTCTTTGCCACCTTGTTGTGCAGTCAGCCGAGAGAATCAAGATCCCACAGAGAGGGTGATACCTAAAGCTGAGCATCACAGGTTTAAACACCAGGAAAAGAGGTCCTGTTCGGAGAGGATGCAGGTGCGGAGCTCCTTGTACCGTTAAGCTATGCTGGCTGTGTTTAACTCACAGAAGAGTCTAGGGAGTCCCCAGCACCCCAAAATCCAGGAGATGAAACTGGATGGTGCAGCAGGAGAGGTTTGCATAGGTCAGCTTTGCTCCCAGCTCTGGCTCCCACCAGAGGTGAGCAGTGCCACTTTGCATCCACATCTTCCCATTGGGAACTGGAAAAAAGGGGCTATTTTTGCATGTGTAATATGGGGGGGAGGGAGAACAGGGGGTTACTGATTTTTTTGTAAGGTGGATCTTGTCAAAACATCTCTGCTGCCTGGCAAAGCAGCCTGTCCAGGCTGGCCCAGCATCAGCTCTGCGCATCAGGGCTGCTCACGGCCCCAGCCTAGCCACCTCTGGGATTAAAGCACTTGCAAGAGGTTTTAATAGCAATCTCCTCTCCCAAAGATATGTATGCATTAGGGCTTATCTCACTTCTTCAGGAGCAACCTCAGGGGTCACCAAATCCCATCTCCTGCCATTGCAGGTAGCTGTACCATCTAATCCCTTTATTATTGTATAAGGGCAGAGGTGAACATCAGCAGGGACCTGAGCTCGTGCAGCCTGTCAACCCCAGAAATGTCACTGGGAAAGTCCCATGGTCCTTCTACTTGACACCTGCAGGGGTTACATACATCTCAGGGCATGTCTGCTGGGATGGCACAGCCTGGGAGGAGGCAACCTGGTTTATTAAGTTTCTTTGAGATGCTGTAGTATGAAAAGCTATCATCATGAAAGCGCTCAGCAGCATGTAATCAGTGCTCGGCCTTACAAAGAGACCTCTGACATGCTCAGGCTTCTGCAAAGGCCAGTTACAATCTACTTATTTATGTAGAAAAGTATTATTAGCTGTTTCCTTTATTTTGGTTTTTTTTTTTTTCATGGAAGGATTTTAAGGGAGTTCTTTGTAAGGACCACTCAGAGGCTCTGGGGCTTCTTTCTCTCTCTCTGTTTCCTGGTGGGACCAGTTTTTTTATTTATTTACTACTTTTTTTTTTTTTTAACTGAATATTTCAAATACCAGGAAGTGATATAATGTTAAACCCAAGCCAGTCAATGCATAATTGTGGCACCAGTCTAGCTGGTGTGAAGAACGATGTTTTCTTTGTTATTATGAGAGCCTGGGAACTTTAAGAGTTTACCTTTTAACAGCCTCCATAAGAAGATGGGCACACATTAATGGTCAGAATAGGCAATTAAAAGCAAAAATGGCTGACAGCCTCAATGGCACAGGACAGGTTTGTAATGAATTATACCTAGAAATAGATATCAGCAAAAAGGACCTCCCTAATTATTTAAAAAAAAAATAAAAAAGAGGAAGAGCTTGTGGCTAGATCATGCATTGCGGGAACCAGCGTGGGTTTTCTACAGTGGTAACTGTGCCTGTGCCTTAGGTTTGTGGAGCCAAAAGGTTTCAGTGAGTTTCCCCTGCTCTTGCAAGACTGGGCTTGAGTCCTCGTGCCCAGTGGCTGATTGTCCTGGCAGCAAGTTGTTGCAGACAAAAGATGGAGAATGGGAGGGCCTGTCAGTTTTGGGGTAACCCAGAGCAGGTCCAGGGCTGATCTGCTCAGACTCAGCAACCCCTTAAAGCATATTTTTGCACTGAAATGAATTACCTGCAAATGGTGTCTTATGGAAGCGGGGCCTTGAGGAACAATGTGTCCTCCCACAGAAGCCATGACAGAAAGAAAGTACCTGCTTTGGGTCTGCTCTGGACAGCACTGGACTTAATGCCTAAGTGCATTAACTCATTAGCGCCTTGATTCATCAGCCATTTGGAATATATGATGGTAAGGAATGGGTATGGGATTTACCAGGGGACCAATGGTCCTGTCACTGTAAGATGGTGGTGCTTTGCACCTCGAGCTGCAGCCCGGCGTCCTGCTGAACTGGATCCTGCACCAGGTCCCTGCTGGCTCTGGGCCAGTATGTCTCTGGGCCGTTCTCTCCAACCCTGGCACGCAGCAGGATTTTTTGCTGCTGTGATTTTTAACCCTCATTTTCTGCAAATATTTACAGCATTAATTCCAAATTAGCCTTTCTGTCTTTTGCAATGCATAGAATGAGCTGCTCATTGACTATTCAGAATTTTAAGCAGAAAGCTGTGTCCAGTATTTTCTGTAAATATGTATAAATGCTTATTGGATCTTTCCCAGTAGCACCTCTTTCTTCTGATGAGGCCTATGATATGGAAGAAAAATGCAAACAGGAGCCTTCTAAATGAAACGGCAAATTTAGCCCATGTAACGTACAGAATACTAATGAGCAGTCTGGGGGAGCTGCTGCACTTTCATGCGTTACCAGCACCGAACAATGACCTTGCTGAAACGTGCGAGAAAAGGGAGTCCTTGCACTTGAGAACAAATAGATGACTCTGATTAAACTACCGCCACCTCACCTCTCTGGGGACCTTCACAGCCAGGCATGGCAAGATTGAAGAGTTTACACTTCCAGCAAGCACCTCAATCCAGCCCATGCACTGCAGTAATTTTGCACCAAGCCCTCCCTTTCCCTGCAGCCCTCTTCAAATGCCACCATTGCCTACATTGTCACAGCACACTGGGGGGCACTCTGTTCCCTCCTGCAGCCTCAAGCCGGTCAATTATTCTGCTTTAATTACTCCCTTAAACATACTTTTTATAGGCGTGGGCCTTTGCTATGTTTACACCTAATAAAGTAATGAAGTGATGCAGTGATAAATTACTCTTCTGTTTAAGGTGGAGATAGGACATGACAAATGCAGATGGGGATTCAGAGAAGTTTAGTACATTGCTGTGCTTCAGAGAAACATTTTCATAGAATCATGGAATCATAGAATGGTTATAATTGGAAGGGACCTTAAAAATCATCGAGTTCCAACCCCCCTGCCCTGGGCAGGGACACCTCCCACCAGACCAGGTTGCTCAAAGCCCCATCCAGCCTGGCCTTCAACACTTCCAGGGATGGGGCATCCACAACTTCCCTGGGCAACCTGTTCCAGTGCCTCACCACCCTC
>KZ505805.1:492103-505367 GCA_002844005.1 Limosa lapponica baueri | reverse complement strand
GATGCAGCCCAGGATGCGGTTGGCTTTCTGAGCTGCCAGCACACATTGTTGGCTCATGTTGAGCTCCTCATCTACCAACACCCCCAAGTCCTTCTCCTCAGGGCTGCTCTCAATCCATTCTCTGCCCGGCCTGTATTTGTGCCTGGGATTGCTGTGTCCCAGCTGCAGGACCTTGCACTTGGCCTGGTTGGCCTTCATGAACTTTGCGTGGGCCCACCTCTCAAGCCTGTCCAGTCCCCAGTGTCCTGTGGCTGGAGCTTGTCATGCTTTACTGGGTTTGGAATGGGGTGGATGGATGTCTGCAGCGCTGGCTGTGTGTGCCAGACATCAGAGGCATTAACCATTCACAGTCACACTCTGCAGTTCCCTCCACACACAGCTGGAAACCCTCTTGAAAACTTGTTAAAAGTAAGTGAAAGCTGGGCTACCCTGGAGCAAAGAGAGCTCCCTCAGAAACAACATTTGATTTGCAACCTCTCCCTTTCCCAAGTGCTGCTGAAAGCGGCCTGTGTTATAGGTAAGGATGTCGCTTGAGCAGCTATTGAAAATATGTAAAGCTGTGGAAAATAAATGGGCTAGATCTGCAATAACTCTCAGTGCTGCTGCTGGCCTCTTGAAACAGCCATTTCATCACCGCACACCGCCATGTGTCTCCTTACATGTACATATACAGTACACAGCTTTTCATGGTGTGCTGCGAGTGGTTGGGTTGAAAAAGCAGCCCTGGGCAGCCAGGATGTGAAACGCAGATGACTTGCAGTGAAGGTGAAGTGGGGGGAAAAGTAATTTCTCAAACAAACCTCCCCTTGCAAGCACAGGGAGGGTGTTTAAGCAGGTTATGGCAGCAGGGAGAGCTAGTCCTGTGCCCACGGTGGCCATGTCCCCTCTCACGTTGGGCTCTGTGGCATCCCCCTGCACATGGCTGTGTGTATGATGCCTAAGTACAGCCCTATACTTATGTGATGCATAAATGCATCCCCATACTTCGATGAGTTTGTGCACGCGCAGCTTGCTGGTCTTGCCAGACAGATGGACAAAGAACTGGGCAACAAGAAAGAAAGAGGAAAGACGCATCCTCACTGCACTTGGACACGTACCTATGCACAGCCCTGCACTATGTCTCTGCAGTCCTTCTCTAACTGGCTGAAAAAAATCTTTCTCAGCACTGTCACCCTGGTGTTGTTTACTACCGCTCCAGGAGAACAGCTTTGAGGCTGAGCAGCCTCTGTGTGTGCCCAGGACATCCTGGCTGCCTCGTCATGAACCTTCAAGAAAGCGGAAATGTCTTTACTGAACACACTTTTGCTTTCTCTCTTCCGGGCTTTTTCTACTGTGTGGTATTTTTTTTCTCCTCTTACTGGTAGCCTGCTTCATAGAATCATAGAGTATCTCAAGTTGGAAGGGACCCATAAGGATCATTGAGTCGAATTGCTCCTTGTAGGACTACCTAAACGTAAACCATATGACTAAGAGTGTCGTCCAGATGCTCCTTGAAATCTGCCAGGCTTGGTGCTGTGACTACTTCCCTGGGGATCCTGTTCCAGTTACCAACCACCCTCTCAGTGAAGAACCTTTTCCCAATGTCCAATCTGCCCACTTGTCACAGAATCACAGAATCACAGAATGATACAGGGTTGGAAGGGACCTCTGGAGATCATCTAGTCCAACCCCACCAAAGCAGGTCCACCTAGAGCAGGTTGCACAGGAACATGTCCATGTTTTGGATGTCTCCAGAGAAGGGGACTCCATCACCTCTCTGGGCAGCCTGTTCCAGTGCTCTGCCACCCCTTGTCCCCTCCTCTCTGCACTGACTTTGGAAGGTGGTGCTTTCTCTTCTTCTAACTCTATGCAGTTTGAACCCTGGCAACTTTTCTCTACCTGGCCCCACAAAGGCACCTCAAACCTCTTGCTTTCCCTACTAGAAGTTAGGAAATATAGGATTTTTTCCTGCCTACTCACCTCCCTTTTGCGCTCTGGCAGGGCTTCCATATGTTCATTTCCAGGATCTCAGCTCAGCTTGGACTATGGGCACAAGACCTTCCCATCATGCGAGCTGCAGATATGCATGGTGACCTTCAAACAAAGATGTGATGAATCCTCCAGCCTATTTCCTCCCTGCTTGGGAGGCTTTGAACAGGGCAGACACTGAGCAGGCGCTGGGCTGTCAACCAGCCTGCACTTGACCATGTTAAGCAGTGCAAGGCAAATGTTGTGATGGATCACAATTCTTGCTGTGGGAAGGTACTGCTTTTCCCAGAAAAATGATATCTCCTCCTGGATAGTGAAAAATAATCTTGTCTGACAGTACATGTTGTCCTGGGTCCACCCCGTGAGATTGGCCTGTGATGGTTATTGATCCTATAGAGCAAGGGCAATCAGGAAGGAGGCAATAGAGCTGGAGAGTCATTGCCTGGAAAACTAGACAAGACCATATGGTGGGGCATGAGTAGGAAATTGGGGAATAGCCATTTGCTTCCATTCTTCCCCAGACTCCCAAGCAATGTCCTAAACTCTTGGAGGATGGGCAGAGGCAAGAGTATGAGGTAGGCAGATTAACCTTTCTGGCCCTATCTGGTTCAGGACACAAGGTCCAGGTCTGGAGGCACCTTGATGCCCTTTCCTTGGAGGAAGCACTGTCTTACCCAAAGCCACACATAACTCCTCGTGACTTCATAAGGATTTTTGGCATCTCCTGAAATAGCAAAACAAAGCCCATCATCTTTCCCTGCTTCTGTACCCTGTCAGGTACATCACTGTCTCTGTTCAGTCCCCCAGCACACCCCAGGAGTCCCTGTCCTCTCAGTGACACACCACCAGCCTTGTCTGCATGTGTCTGCATCAGTTCAAGTGCTCACATCATGTCACTCGTGACTAAATCCTCTGAGATCTCTCCCTGCCTTTCTCAAACATGACAAATGTGCAACTGGCAAAAACACCTCCAGCTTCCTGGGCTGCTTCCCTGCAGAAAATCCCCACTCAGGCAAGAAGGCAAATCTGTGTGGTAAAGCCCTTTCCAGCTCATTGGTGATCTTCAGGACAGGCAAAACTTCTCTATCAGCTGAAGAAGTAAAAGCTATCAATCAAGCACGCACAGTGGGTGCAGAAATGATCTCTTATCTGGGGAGGCACAGACCCTGGTTGCAGGCAAGTGTAACAGCTGTACTGGGTTGGGTGAAAAGCAGAGTTGCAAAAAAGTATACCTTGATTTACCTCCAGCCGTAGTCAGCAGCAGATTCCTAGGGAAAAATAGCAGGACAAAAGTGGCATATAGTGATAACTCTCTGATAGACTTTCACTGCTCTGCAATGCTGAGTTCACCGGTCGAAGATGGTATCTATGTTTTTAACAGACCTTGAGGGGCTTTTCTTCTATGAATATGGCTCAAACGTTGCTTAAGCAAAGGAAACATCCAGCCATCACTGTGCCCTGAGGTGACAAGCACTATGGTTAACCCATAATGTGTGATGAAGCAGCTATCTTTTTTTGTGGCTATTTGTTGCTGCAGTTTTTATCTGCCACTGATAATTTCATGGGCTGACCCTCAGCTTTTGCAGTCTGTGGGGTAGTGAGTAAAACCTACTGGTTTACCTTCCCTGGGTCATTCACGAACTTCATTTTCTCCCTTTTCTCATCTTCTGGGGTTAACAGGGCTATGTCTCTGTTTCCTGGTGCTGAGCAGCTTCTGTACCGCCAAATCTGTTGGTCAACCTCCTCTGTGCCATATCTGTCATCTTGTGGAGATGGTGAAAGGCAAACAATACAATATTCAAGGTGGAGGCCTGTCATAGTCTTATGTAGCTGTCTAGCAAGGATTTCTGGCTTATTCTCTATTCCTGATCAAACATTGCTCGGTTCTCCTTGCCAGGGGTTTTCTGACAGCTTGCAACCCCGACACTGCTGTTCCCATTGCGCTGTTTGCTGTACCTGCCTGTTTCCCTTTACAGTATCTCTTCCACATTAGTTCAGTGCTTTATCTGTGCAGCAGATCTTTCCCCCACAGCCAGTTCCCTGAAATCAGCAGCTGAGTGGTAGCTCTTAGCTGGAGGAAGCAACTGAATCAGTTTAGGTGATGTGCCCATCTCCAAGCATCATTGGCAAAGAGTCTAGGAGATGCATGGCCAAAGTCTGGGTAGTGTCAGTGTGAAGTCCTTAGAGAACTGGGTTAACTGCCTGAAAAGTCAACTGCATGCATTGTCAAAAGGCTTTGCAGAAAATTAGTTGAAGATGTAGACAAATGGACAACACTATAGCTAATAGGAGGTTATGTTGGCTCCTGTAGAACTAACTGAAAATGTTGCCAGCTGGCTACAAGAAAGGAAAAGTAATATTGAATAATTTCTTTTTAAATAAAACACACATATGTTGCAAAGTGACTGGGTTAAAGCTTTGGGGATGTGGGGAATTTTATGGAATGCATGTGAAATTCAAAATGCGTAGTGTGCTGAGTTGAAGATTAGGCTGTTTCCAACTTTGATATTTCTTAGCTCTCCCTCACCTGCCTTTCAATGGCCCTGGGCAGTTTAAGCTGTGTTATCATATGTGTGCTGGACATGTCTGATGAATGCCAAGATCTCACGGTTTGAGCAGACAGCTACTGCTCTGATCTGAATCACTGCAGACTTTGAACAGGCTGTGTTTAAGCTGAAAGTGGGTGGTCTGAGTTGTCTGCAGACAGTCTAACTTGAGAGGGATCTTATTCCTTGAGCATATAATGCCATATATCAAAAGTTACTTTGATTCTTATCAATATTCTGGAGGCAAAACTTCAAAATATGCCATTGAAACAAAGAGGCATGATTGATCTTTGTAAGAACTCTTGGGAATTTATTGTTCTCCTGAAGTCAAAGAATCTAAGAAAAGAAAATATATTTTCTGAGTAGATATCTAGGTTAAAGCAACTTCCTCTGTAAAAAAAAAATATCTTTGGAAAGCCTATTTCTTCAGACCTTCCTGACACTGCTCTGGTTGCACTAAGCAGCGTCCTTAAAGCAGATCTCACAGTGCAGTTGAAAATGACCTCCAGCAAGAGACAATTTCTTCAGTAAACAGCCAGCTAACACCCTATTAAAGAAAGTATTCTCATTCCTTAAATTACACACATGCTAAAATAATGGGCTTATGCCATTTCTTGATGATGTACATTCTGAGCCCAAGGGGATTTTCCAGAAAGAGGTGAGAGCATGGATGGTCAGAGGGTAGATATGCAGCTATGCATATCCACAAAGATTGATGTTATTTTATGCTCACTTATATTAGATGAAGATAGTAAAACTTCCTGCCCTACCTACATCAGAGAATCATGTTGTGTTTGTAGCACTATGTTGCTTGAAAATCTCTGTGAAAAAGGATAGTTTTATTCTACGAGGAAGGGCAAGGAAAGGGAAAACTTTGCTGGGAGTTCTGTGCTCTCCTTTAACTATTACTTCTTTTGCTCAGGTCAAATTAATACATTATTTAAAGTTGGAAATCTCTTGATGAAAATTCACGAGCCAGTAGGTTAAAGACTCTAGTATCTAAATTTTTTGTTTGTCTGTTTCATTGGAAGGAGAGGTGTAATTGATGGTGGTAGAGAAAATGCCTACAACCTCTCCCAGACCTCACCACTCGTGTTTGAAATACCCAGGGCACAGACTGGACATCCACATCCCTTTCCACGTCGGTCTTAAAATATTGGTGGGCCAAAGTCTCCACAACTGCTTTGGAAAGCAAACAACAGCTCCCTGATTTCAGCTGTATCTCTTGGTATTTATATGTGCGTGGCAGAGGGCAAAATGTGATTTAGTTCACTTTTCAACCCTGTGTATGCTTTTAAGATGTAATGCTTAAATGATTTTAAGCAGTCTTGCGTTGGAGACAGGCTTCTTAAAAACAATTACTCTCCTTGTGTTACTCATAACAAAGCATAATGTAATTTTGCAAAGAGCAAGCACTTTTTTCTTTTCAATTTCACATTAATTTTATTGGCCCCAAATCCAGGGCTGTATTTTTGTATTTGGGCTTTTACCAGGAGTAGAATATCTCCTGTAAAATGTTGTTAACTTGCTGGCATTATAAATATTTCCTCCTCCACAGTTTTGCTGTGAAAGAGCTAGTAGATTTGTATAAGACAAACACACTTTCTTAGTGATACTGTTTTCCGGTGATAGCATTTCCTAGAGGGTGCAAGCTTTTCTCTTTGGTTTACGTTGTTTTCTGCCAGTGGGGAAAAGCATATACATCTGTGTTGGTTGACTTTACAAAGAACAGCTGTTTTAGCCCCTGTAGAGACATTTTTCCCTTGAAGAGGATTGTTTGGTCTTGTCTTTACTGCTAAATTTTTTAAATCTTTTCTTCAACCCCAAGGGAACCAGTGCTCATCCAATATCCTGAGGTAAAAACACAAATGAGGCAGTAAAACTAAAGCACCCTGTGAGATAGATTTGCAGAGGTCAACTTCAAGAGCATTGACCTTGATGAGTTTACCCACAGTAAAAGTCAAGTCCTCCATCTTGGCTGTGTTGTTTACCTCAAGAGAGCAGCTGGCCATTAGCTGCCTTCCACCAAAAAGAAATATAACTGTTTTTCAGTAGCGAAGACAACTCTTTTGAGATCTGACAAAACCTCAGCGTTTGGTTGTATTGTCAGAATTTAAAATAAAGTGGGGATTCTGCTGCCTTTAACTCCCGAGAGCAGCTTCAGCAGAAATGTATTGGGGAGAGTATTTGGGAGAGCATGTTCTGGCTGAGGCAGTCCTCCCTGGCCAGATCTGCTGCTTCCCTGCCCCGCTTTGCCGTGCTGCCTTGGGCAAGGTCACAGGTGGACGTGAACCCGGAGCTGGAGGTCTTTAAGCCCACTGCCAGACTACTGAATTCTCATGTATCCAGAAGGACTTACCTGCTAAAATGAGTCTGACTAGAGGGTGTTGTTTTGGTCATGGGATAGTTACAGAGGAGCTAGACATGTCATTTAGACACCCAAAGGTGATTGTCTTTTGGACTTGGGAAAAGAGCTGCAAGACTTAGCCAGGCTTCACCTGGGTCAAACTTAGACCGATTCTTCTGCAAATAAAGCAGGGAATAGGTGCATTCATTATTTTTTTTTCTGGCCCTGGGGTTGGTAAAAGCGGCACTGCCAATGGTTTTGTGTTATTCTGAGCGGCTTCGTTTTAAAGTGTGCATGGTGGTTTGCTCCTTTCCTTTGAATCCAGTGGGATGGGATGGGATGGGGTCAGTGGGACCCATGCTGAGTCCCTGAAGGGGCCGTTAGCACGTCCGCAAGCGCTGGCTGTGGTGGTCAGAGGCAGGATGGAAAGCGAGTGCCGATGGAGATTACTTTAAACACAAAGCAGAATAGAGTCAAGCCAGAAACCACACTGCAAAGTTCCTTGGGGAGTAGTAATAATTCCTCTTACTGGCCAAAGGCTACTTCCTGCTGGTCTGTGCAAACAACCCTGCTGCACTAACGGGGTCCTCAGGCATCTGAGGAGAAGTGGGATTTGGCACTGGTTGTGCTGTGCTCATGAGCAGGTCTAGAAAGGAGACCTGTCCTCTGCAAACAGGGGTTTAGACGAACCCTGCCTGCTCTTTTTGCAAATCCTCAGTAGGGCTGCAGGTCTCAGCAGTACACCCAGGAATCAGAAACTGGGCAGAACCCCAAGGTGTTTGTCTGACATTAAGCCTGATAGGAAGACAGGCTCTTAGCCACGGAAGAGCTCTCTCCTTCCCAGCCGCTCACCCCACCAGTGTAAAAGTCAGTAACTGCTCAGTTGTTGTGATTTGCAATGCTAATATTCCAAGCCTGAGGAATTTTTTCCTGAAAAAAAATGAACTTTTCAAAAGTCAACTTTTGAAAGAATGAGCTTTTTCAAATTATGTCAGTTACTTCCTATAAACCTGGCCTGGAAAGGGAAACTGTTCCCCAAGGGAGCTGCGTATTTGATATGGTCCTGACCTCTCCCCACATATAATGTGCCTGTGAGAAGGGTTTTCACCAGGTGTTGTTTGTTTAAATAGATTTCTGGTGATGGCAAGGTCATGTATGACCTTTGAGGATGGGGTTGATAAGGAAGGAGCAATTAAAACAAAACCCTGAAAGCAGACATGGAGACCCTTCAGGAAACCAGGGATGCAGATGAAAGAGCATTGGCCCCACAGCTCTGAAAAAAGCCACGGAAAAGAGTTCTGTGGGATGCAAAATGGCTGGAAGAGGCTGGTACTTCTGGGAAATGAGGTGTGTGAGTCAGTCCTGGGATTTCAGCTGCATGTTTTTGGTTAAAGTACAGTTTTATCAGTATAGCTGCCTACATTGCCAGTTTTGTTGTCCTAACAGAAACAACACAAAGACCTCAAGTATGATAAAATCAGAAAGGGCTGTAGTGATTTATTGATGATTTTGAGGTGGGAAGGTTCAACAGATGGGAAATTGGCAGAGGGTGGGCAACGTGTACAAGGCCACCTAGGAAATCTGTGGTAGAGAGGATGTTCATGGATGTCTTAAACTCCAAGTGAATGTCCTAATTGCTAGAACATCTTTTTGCTCTCACAAGAGGCCTCGAGTGTCTGTTCCTTCTGCACTAGGGCTGCTACAGGAGTGAAACAGTTCAGCTTCATCCACTACTTAATATATTTTATTTAGTTAGCTTACATGGTTTGCTGTCTCATTACAGGGTGAACCATCCTTGAGGTCCAAGTCCCGTTTCCTGGGATTTCAGTTCAGACCTTTCCTCCCCCAGGCACCTAGTCACAAGCCCAGAGTTCTAATCCCCTTGTGTTACCCCTGCTGTGAATTTGGTGGGTTTTGAGCTTGTGCATTGAAGCCTAGGGCATCAACTGATGAAAAGTAACTCAGAAACTGCTGTGGCTCATAGTTCATCTATCCTCTGTGTCCTGGTGCATTGGGTTTGTCTGGCAAGATTTTGGTAGCGGGGGCCTACAGGGGTGGCTTCTATGAGAAGCTGCTAGAAGCTTCCCCTATGTCTGACAGAGCCAATGCCAGATGGCTCCAAGACAGACCCACCACTGACCAAGGTCGAGCCCATCAGTGACAGTGATAGCGCCTCTGGGATAATGTATTTAAGGAGAAAAAAAGAAACCGTGGAACTGCAGAGAGGAGTGAAAATATGTGAGAGAAACAACTCTGCAGACACCAGTGTCAGCGAGGAGGTGCTCACCAAGGGGGAGGAGGTGCTGCAGGTGCTGGAGCAGAGATTCTCCTGCAGCCTGTGGTGAAGACCCTGGTGAGGCAGGCTGTCCCCCTGCAGCCCATGGAGGTTAACGGTGGAGCAGATATCCACCTGTGGCCCATGGAGGATCCCACACCAGAGGAGGTGGATGCCCAAAGGAGGCGGTGATCCTGTGGGAAGCCCATGCTGGAGCAGGCTCCTGGCATGACCCATGGAGAGAAGAGCCCAGGCTGGAGCAGGTTTTTTGGCAGGATTTGTGACCCCGTGGAGGACCCACGCTGGGGCAGTCTGTTCATGAAGGACTATATTCCATGGAAGAGACCCATGGTGGAGCAGTTCGTGAAGAACTGCAGCCTGTGGGAGGGACTCATGTTGAAGAAGTCCACTGTCTTCCGTGGGAGGGACCCCATGCTGGAGCAGGGGAAGAGTGTGAGGAGTCCTCCGCCTGAGGAGGAAGGAGCGGCAGAGACGTGTGAGGAACTGACCACAACCTCCATTCCCCGTTCCCCTGTGCTGCTCAAGGGGAGGAGGCAGAAAAATTGGGCGTGAAGATGATCCTGGGAAGAAGGGAAGGGTAGAGAGGAAGGCGTTTTAAGATTTAGTTTTATTTCTCATTATCCTACTCTGATTTGGTTGCTAATAAATTAAATTATTGTCCCCAAGTTGAGTCTGTTTTGCCTGTGATGGTAATCGCTGAGTGATCTCCCTGTCCTTATCTTGACCCACGAGTCTCTTGTCATAATTTTCTCTCCTTGTCCTGCTGAGGAGGAGGAGTGATAGAGCAGCTTTGGTGGGCACCTGGCTGGGTAGGAGATAAGGGTGAGCTGATCTGCCAGACAGCCAGGGGCTATTGGGAACAGATCAAGACATTCAGTCAGTAGAACCGTTATCTTGGAGGCATCTACCCCTCTTTCGAATGTGGTTAAAATTGGAAAGCTAATTCTAAAGTTTGAGGGTGGAGAGGAATCAACAGACTGTATCTTCATATAAAACTTGCTTCCTGAAGTGAAAATGGATCCTACACCTTCTGCACAAACTTAACCTTCTCTTGCTGTGTATCAGGCAGCTAATTGCTTGCGGTGAGTAATAAACTCATCTGTTCATGGCCTGCCCTGACTATGTTGAAGGGAATTCTCCTTTGCTCTACATCTCTTTTTGCCACTACCCTCACCCAAACTTGCCCACCCAAACCTTCTCTGCCTTACCGGGTCTTGGAGGTTTGAGGTCGTCTTTGATCCAAGGCTTAACTCTGCAAAGAATAACTTGCTCCACCTGGGATGCGTCCAGCCATTTTTATCTTCATGCGTTTGAAGCTGCCTATCTGCAGTGCACTTCTCTGTACTGTTGTTTTTACTCCTCCAAGTCCTTTTAACAGCCCCTTCACCTTCAGCCTTTGTCTCCACCCCAGGCATTTGGCAGCGCAAAACCAAACAGGGAAGCAGAGTATTGGCTCTCCATCCCATGGGCTGGAGATACTGGAGGAGGACTTGCTGGCTGCAACACGGGCTGCTCTCATTTGCCTAGTGTCCCACCAGCTCTTTCCCACGAGGTTGCAGTGTGCCATGACCCCTGGGCTAAGAGCAGCATGTTGGAAATGAGCTCAGGTGAAAATCCCTGCTTCTAATAGCTCTCAGCTTTGGAGAGAAGTTTTAACTCTGGAACAAGAGCTGATTAGTAAGAGGGTATTTTTCCTGAATGCATTTATTCTCTCATCGCCAGGGTACCTGGGCCTCTAGCAGTGATTAAAAAAAAGCAATACTTGCCAAATGTTGAGATATTCAAAAGCTGATCAGGAGGATGTGAATGTTGAACCCGAGTATTTCATTATCCACCCAACAACAGTACTGGGATGGTGTTTGCAGAAGGACAATCATTGTAGAGGATTACAGGCCATTTTGAGGGCTAGGTGAAATCTCAAAGTATGTGGTGTTTAGCTGGAAATAAGTAAATTAATTCTTCATTCAATTTGGCCTTTGCTCAGGAGAAGTGGTTGAGTCTCCCTTTCCTGACCTCACTTATTGAAAATGTATTTTTATCTAAAGCTGTAGGGAGTTCATTAGAGTTGTCTGTCTCTGCGTGACTAAAGATTAAGGGGTGCATACATTAGCCAAACCAAAATATATCAGGCCATGGAGAGACAATAAAATGGTCTGTATTCACTACAGCTGAGTACAATTGTGTGCTGCCACACACCAGTGAATATGACCCTGGATCTCTCGTATCTGATTCTGCACAGAAATAATTCAGGAATGAATATGGGATCTATTTGTCTGTCAGCCTCTGGGACTCAGCGTGACTCCCGACAGAGGGTACTTGGAACGGAGCCCACGAAGCTCCACTGAGATTCCCATTGAGATAGATATAGACCATTGTGTATTGCACATTAATGCAGAGTAATTATGTTGTACTGGAAACCTTTCAAGTCAGCATTCATCGTTCAGAAATCGTCTTAAACCAGTTTGTGCTGCTCTTGTGCTTGAAAGTGAATTGTGCGAAATTGACAGCCGTAACTACCACTGCAAAGAGTGTATAAAAGTCCTTTCATTGTGGAGTTAGTGGTTTTACTGTAACTTCCCTGTCTCATCAATGATCACCATAATTCACTGCAAAAATCTATATATCCTGTAACATCCTGAACCTTTGGCTTGCTGAGCATGAGCTTGCAGCCTGAGCTGGGGTGGGATCATTGTTCCACGTCCCAAGCACACCAACAGCAGGCAGACAGCAAGCCTGGACAGGGAGTCCCATGAAAGTTGGTCCAGATTGCACTTCCCAGGTGGTACAGCTGCGCCTGCTGGATGGGAGTAGGGCGGTAGGGAGAACATCATCCTCAGCAGCAGTTGAGCAAATACTGAGAGGCGAACAGGCATTTGCAAATATCATGCTGGGCAAATTCTCCAGGGCCTCTGTCACAGCTGCAACATGAGAGAAATGATTACGAATATCTCATCAATTCTGTGGCCTTTTGGGCTGTTCCTGAGTTTGTCGCAGGATTACAGTATGCAAAGAGCAAGCCTCATGCACCAAATTAGGTGGTAAAAATAATTGTGAAGCAATTTGTGGCTCAGTTGCATTATGTTGTTTTTTTCTTGCTTTAGGAGCTGCGTTGTGCTGCAAACACATGAGAAGAGCGTCAAGACTCCCTTAGAAAAAGGGTAGAAATAAAGAACTTTGAAGATTTTGGTCGGCGAAGATCTTCCAGCTCAATCAGGTTTGAAATCTGATTCTGTAGTATTTCAATGTCCGGCACACCTATGAAGAAATATCCATCCAGGCTGCTAGTGGCAGGAAGGAGTGAAATGAAAGTAAAATACTTTGTCACTTACAGACAAAACACCATCCCCACTAAATTCAGTGCTAAAACCTTCACAGATCTCATTATAGCCAGATTTTCACCAGGCTCCAATTTTAGTGGAGCTGCTCACATGCTTACAGCAAGTGTCTTAATAAGCTTTTGTAAACTTGGAGCCTTAACTCATGGTCCCAGCTGCTGGAGGTGGGAAGGATATATTAGTCCAGCTTTTTGCCGAGTGGAAGACTGCTCTGTACATAACATTAATTGCTCTCTGCCTAGCTTAATAAGAGTCTGCTTTCAGCAGCCGAATATAACCATGTAATCGGAAGAATTTCTGTTTATTGTTAAAATGCTTTCATGCCTAGAAAATGAGGACTTCTGGAATGTGTCTGATGGCAATACGACATGGGTGTTGGGGGCGAGTGCAAACATCTGGAGTGCTGAGCTGTGATTTGCTCTGCAGCCACCCCATGCCCCGCTCTGCGATCAGCTGCGGCCAATGTAGAATTTAATTTCAGATTAGGGAGCCTAAGGCAGCAAGGACTTTTCATTATAAGTGAGGAGATAGCGTGCCAGTTGTGCTGCCTGCTTGCATGTGCTTTGTGTGTGTGAGCACAACCGGTGCTCCACCGTGATCAGAAATGATGAGCTGCTGGTGTGTGTCCTGAGCACACGCATGACTCCTGGGGTGAGGGTGAGCTGTCAGACATGTTACTGCTTTGCCACAGCAGGGATGGCACAGAAATGGCATCGGTAACGCCCTTCCTCCCAGGATAATCCCATGCCAGCTGTCCACACCACCCCCTGCA
>KZ505805.1:450102-486483 GCA_002844005.1 Limosa lapponica baueri | reverse complement strand
GTTAATTTCAGAGTTTAGTTAGTTGCAAGAGGCCCAGCTGAAAAAGTAAAATTACTGAACAGAAAATTAGTTCTGTTTTACCTCAAACCAGGACACATTAGCATCCACCCCCATCTCATTCAGCGCTGTATACCTGCAGCAAAGATCTCTGCATCACTACCATCTGGTCAGGGAAAAGAGATCCCCCCTTTGGCACTTTCGGAGTTCCCCAGGAGACAGTGCGGGGGGTGGGTTTGGTGTCTGGTAAGGGGTCCCTTTCCCTGTCACAGCACAAACCCTCAGTCCCTGTGGCCCCCTCTGTGCTTACGGTGTACCAGGGGAGGTCCTTCATAAGCAGTTGTTCTTGGTGGAAGTTTTTAACAATTGCACCTGTAACGCTGAACAAGATGTCTCTTGCAGAACGATTTTGACTCAATAAACAAAATCTGGTTATTTAAATTAAAGTAAAAAGACTGCAATGCATATAAGAGTATTTTTAAAATGCATGTCATAAAGGGATACTACAGAAAAAGCAGCTGCTGAGGACTAGCTGTCAGCTGCTGGGATCCAGCTGCTCAAGCGATATGAATCTTCATGGCAGACAAGAATAGGGCAGAAAATGATGAGTAAGGATTTTCGCCATCATACTAATTCCTGCAGTACCTGACAGTTTCCCAGTGTCCTAATTAATTTAGACTAATGGCCTCCTGAGATGCCAGGTACTCTGAGGGGGGCCAAAGGCACAGCCCAACATGACACTTTAGTCTTGAAGCTTTTTCTTTGGCTCAGATCCCTTTCAGTCTTACCCCCAGTGTTTGAGGAGCGCACTGTAACCCCGAGACCTTGTTTGTCTCTGCATCTGTGATAGAGGAAAATGAGGCACTTTGGGGATTTTGTTGATCTTTGTTTGCAGCGGGATATTTGAGAAACCTCAACAGCCCAAAACGTGTAGGTGACTGTGCTTTATTTCTTCTGCCAGTGCTTCTTGTGTTCAGGGCCACACAGGTTTGGCACTTTCTTGATGGAAAACCATACCAAAATTTGCCCCAACCTGAAACAGTGACACATTTCCAAAGCGTGGTCCTCTAGGACCTGTCTGTACTGCCATATAAATACTGGCCTGAGAAAATGAATATAAAAGGGAGTTGTGCCGGGGTTAGTTTGGGCCCATCCTCCTTAAAAAATACATATATTATCTCAGAGTGTATATAATAAAGAGAAAATGTCACCAGGTTCAAACCTTTGAGGGCTGGGTTGCAGGGAGGATGCCAAGGCAGGGTGGATCCAGCCCTGTCCTGGACCATCCTGGTCCCATCTGAGACCACTGTGCCCAGATGTGCTTCATTCCTTCTGCAAGCTGACATATGAATTAAACGGAAAGGGATGAGATGGATTCATCTCATAAAACCACTGGGCTCTGAAATAAAGCCTAGCAGGTGAGATGATTGTGAGAAGGAGTTTAAAATATTTTGCCTGTCCCTGCTCTAAAATACACTTTCAGTTACAAAGTGTTTAGTTTCCTCAACCCCTTTCTAGGCTGCAACCTGATTTGCATTTCCTTGCACTGGGTTTTTCCTTTCCAAGTGATCTGGTCATTTTTTCCACTCCAGAAGTTTCTCTGATGGGGAGAACTTTCCCTTTCTGAAGCGTTTTTGCTCCCTGAGGATTAAGCACAGTCCCAGCCCCTTGTAAATTAGACATCTGCTCGTTGAACAATGAACACTCCTAACCAAGATTTAATAAAAACTAAAAGAGATCACAGTGGAAGCAAAAGCAGCTGGAACCAGGAGGCTTTCTTGCATCTCCAAATGCTCTCATAATGCTGAGGAGCATTGCAAAAGTCAACACTCTTTTTTGGAACTCAGCACCGGCATTTCTCTGCCTCGGGGTGCTGTCAAGAATACCCCCATTAGCGTGTGAGCCTGGTCCCAGCCCGCAGCTGGGCTGAACACTGAAGTGCTGGGTTCAGTGCAAGAGCCTGTGACCAGTGCTTGGGCTTACCTGGCCATCCAGTATCAGTGATGGCAGTTCACAGGGTTGCAACTTCCCCCTGCAAGCTTTTAAAAATCGGGTGTAAAATATTGTCAAAATACAAAGCAAAGAGGCTTATTTGGCATGGAGCATCAGTTTCTCTCCCCACAGGTGGCTTTGTGTGGTAGTCCAAAATATTACTTGTAATATCATGAGATCCAAAGTGATCTTCAAATTGATCATGTCCCTTTAAAATTACTTTCAAAAATCCTTTTAATGTAGGTGGCAGAATTTCAATACCGCCTGCAGAGTTCAGCAAATATCAGTGTCACTGTTCCCATGCAGCTGTAAAAACCCTTCTCCATCTGGACTTTAAAAGATTTGACTTTAAAAAGGCAAAACAGCAAACCCCTGATCATTAACCAGGAACCGTTAGCAATAAAGATCTATGAAATGAAAGAGCACTCATGTTAAATTACTTCCATCCAATATGTACGACACATCAGATTTGTTACACTTTGGGAAATTGTGATATTACTTCTGCTCTTACTTCTTCTCGGGCATGCTCTATTGCCCGAGATTGTTGGTTTGTGTCTGTCTGTGATTTTTTTGCTTGTTTGGTTTTTTGGGTTTTTTTGTTTTGGTTTGGTTTGGTTTGGTTTGGTTTGGTTTTTTGGGGTTTTTTGGTGGGTTTTTTGGTGGTTGGACTCGATGATCTCAAAGATCCCTTCCAACCATGAAGATTCTGTGATTCTGTTACTGGGCAGAAATATAAAAATTCCTAATAAAAGAATTCTTGTGGCATTTGTCTTTGAAGTTGCCCTGGCTCTGTGCCAGTGGTCACAGACTGATCTGCAGCCGCTGTACGTGCTCACCCTGTCTGCTGACAGACAACTGGACTCCAGGCCAAAATTTGAATCGGTGTCTTCCTCTCTCATGCTACTATGATTGCTATGGCATTTTGCAGGCCCAAAAGGATTTTCTTTTTCTTACTTTCCATTTCTTACCTTTCAGAAAATGTAAATTGTTGCTGTTTTAAGCACAGGTGACTGCACTGAGAGAGCTGCAGTTCACTACTAAGGGATATTGTGTGTCTGTGGTGAAGGGAAAACCACCTTCTAGCATCTTCCCCAGCAGCAGCCCTACATCTTGTCCTCAGAGACCTGCTCTCTCTAGCTACTAGTTTGTCCTGGTTTTGATAGCCATCTGCCTCTTGTTTTCTGCATGTTATCCGAGGATACGAAGCAGGAGGACTTAATCCTAAGTACTGGTAGCATCAAAGAAGCATGGGTTATCTGAGGTATGAGTTGTGAGCATGAGAAACAGTCAGTTTAAATGACATGCAAAACTGTTGAGAAACGTGGTAAGCCCCTGTGAAGCCTTGCCTCCTCTTTGTCCTCCCACATCCCAGTGCCTGTGGGCCCTGCCTCCATTGCAAAATCGTACTAATAGCCAGGAATCCAGCAGATGTGAGGGGAGAGGGTGAGTCTGCAAGAACACGAAGAAGAAAATGAGGAGTTGATGTTTCTTGACCTCTTCCACAGGCTAACCTTTGTCTTCATCTTCTATGCAGAGATGATCTTATTTATCAGGTCCTTGCAAATTTCTTGTGAGATGCACGCAGAGAGGATGACCAAGACTCAGATGCATGGATGGATGGAGGGATGGATGGGTGGACGAACAGACGGTTGGACACAACTAGCTACACAACATATCCTCTCCTTTCTATTCTCCCACTTCTCTAATTCTTCTATACAAATACACATGCCCCATCATTTGTCACTTCCCTCAATCCTGACAGCTGATGAGAAAGTGTTGTTTAGGACGCAAGGTCTTTCTTTAGTTTTCTAATAAAATAATTTAAATGTATGAGTTGACACAATAGATGAAGAGCCACAAGTCCCACTGCTTTCTATTGTGTGTGATTCTCCTTTGAGTAAATATATAATCACAGCCCTAAGTTATAATAATTATGTAATATTTCTTGATAGGAGCAATTGGAATCTATTGTGTAGGGAAGTAATTACAGCCTACTTTAGTTCCTTTGTTTCTGAGTAGGTGGCATTTATGGGCAAAAAATTATGCATGTTCAAAAATCTTTATAAAACGTTGGCTTCTCAGGAAGTCTTGGACTTCCTCAGATGTATGGGATTTTTAAGGGATAATAACTTCTCTTTATTTTCTGCAATGCAAAAATGCTTATTCAATGAACTAAGAAACATTTAGTTCTAAGGATGACAAAACATCGAGGCAAAGGTTTTCCTTACAAAAAAAAGGGAAGTTTATAAATTAACACATTCAAATCCTTTTTGTAATTAAATTGTTGAGAAAACAGTAGTGACAGTGCAAAAATTGGCTTAAAGGAATAAACTAACAGTAATAGCACAAAAGAAGGAATGTTCAGCAAACTGCTATGACACTGTCTAATTTGCTTTTCCAATCACATCAATGAAGGTCTGGAAATAACCAGACACATTAACGTTTATCAAGAAATGATAAAAGTTACCATCCTGTCAGATATTCAGTTGATTTATCAATTATCAGCAGAAACTTGAGATGGGATGTGTGTTGGTTCAACTACTAAACTGCTCACTGGAGACAGTTTTTAAAGGGATTTCCTGGAGAGGAATAAGAGATGTTTGGGAAATATTTTCAAAGCTTGAAAACAAAAATGCTAATTTTAAGTTCCTGCCATGATCCTTATCTTTCATCAAGTCTTTCATCAAGTGTTTAGGGGACTGGTAAAGGATGTAGCAAGTGGGCTGAAGAGGAGAAAAGATCATAAAACCACAAATACTTATCCTGGAGGCATGGGGTGGCTTTTTATATGTAGCAAGCTAAGGGGGTCCTCTTATAGCACAGTGTACTCAATCAGTCCTGCATGTGTCATGGTCATGCTGGGTACCAAAATTAGTGTTGAGGAAGCGGGAACTGGTGTTTTCTGTGTCAGAGGTGGCACTTGCATCATCTTCAGCCCTGACGCTGTCTTTTCTATTTCTTCAGGTCTGTGCTTTCTGCCTGGATTTCATTTGCTCAAATAAAAGAGCCCATCTTTGATGGTTTCCTAAATGTTACCTTGCTTCTCTTTCTGTGATATTACCCTTCTAAAGGATGCTTTTCCCCAGATCTGCCCCAGTATACCTTTCTGAAGCAAATTGCATTTCTTGGGGTTCGGGAGATGCAAGAAGATTTATCTGGGGTCCTATGGTGGCAGCTCCTCCAAGTCTATGGCCATTGTTGGGGTCAAAGCGTGAAGAGGCTAGGGGGACACCAGTGCCTAGCGTCTCATGTCCCTCTCTCTGCCATCCTGTGGGCTGAACTGAGGGCAGTCTTGCCAAAAACATTTTCCAGGGGTTTGTGGGGGTGTCACCTCAAAAAAGGGGATTATTTGGCACTAATCTTCAATTCCTACCCTCAATTTCAGTCACAGTAAAGCACAAGAACCCATCTGGGTGTCTCTGTTATCCCTAATATTTAGTCACCAGCACCAGCTGAGAAACTGGCCCGTGGCTTCATTTTCTCCTGGCTGACACAGAGGCTGCAAAGATACCTTCTGAGCCATCACTGGGCTGATAGCACTAAGTATTTCTTCTGCTCAGATCTTCATATTTCATCTTTCTGCTTTCCATGGAAAGATTTGCAAGTGGCTTCCAGAGATGAAAAAATGGCGTTATTTTCCTCCCATTGAATGTAGACCCAGATACTTTCGTTCCTTTTGAGCTGATTCCCTGCCTTCTGATCAGTACGCCAACATTTTAGCCAGTGACCCTTTCTAAAATGTTCTCCTGGACAGTAGAGGTTCTCTAATTTATTCTAACAATTGCCCTGGCAAGAGCCGAAATAGGCAGTGCAGTGCCAGCCCTCTGCGGTGCAGATGCACAGGCTGTAATTGTGTGCTTACATCTGGGTAAAGCTTTGGTGGATATAGACCTGTGTGCAGGGCCCCAAAGTGGAAGCCTTTTCTATGTGACTGAATTGCACTTAAGACTTTCTCACGTGTAGATTTTATGCTGGATGCCTGCTGCTTAAAAAAGGTGAAGGCATGATAGCAAAGCCCACCCTTTTCCACACATTTTGGCTAATTGCCTCAAAACATCCTGTGTTAGATTCACGCTGTGTTTTACACCCACATCATCACCATTTTCTTGTACATTTTATTTCACTGAAGCAAGGCTGTGAACTGCCGAACTCCTCGGAGATCAGTCAGAGTCTGCACTGCTGCTCCTGAGTGCCATGGACAAGGAGAAAGCCCCGACTGTCCCCTGTCCTGTGGGACAGCTCCTGCGTAGCTGTGAAAAACTTAATTTGCCAAGAGGATAAAGAAAGTTCATACTGAATTTGATGGGAAACATAACTGATCAGTGTGGGAGGTGATTGAAAATCCCCCCTAAAGCCTTTAGTACAGGGTTTGAAGAGGCGGATCTCTGTGCGGGTGCTGTCCCATACATCCATGGCCACGAAGCCTGTTTTATAACCCAGACCTGAGTCTCACCTGAAGGGAGACCTTCAGGAACAGGCTCTTCATGGATGTGCCATGAAGATGTGCCATAGCTGCTGCTTAGCTTATTGATGCTTCGTATTGAGATTCAAATTCTTTTTGAAAGATTGCAATTTAAGCATCAGTTTTATTGTAGCTGCAGAGATTTCTTAATAACTTCCTGTCAAGTACAAAATGCAAGTTAATTTCTGATCCCAAAGAAGTGCTGTGACAAAGGCAGTTTTAATGACAATGTTTGGCACAGCCAAGCCCCAAACTAGTCTGCTCCTGCAGGTCAGTATGTACAGCTCATGCTCCCGTAACTGCTGCCCTGATGTCCCTCACCCCCTAAAAGCAGTCCTGTAATTACCACTTGATTGGGCAAAGTCAAGCCAAGTTAAGAAAGAATTTGTTTTCACTTGAGTGATGGATTTGGCCTGCTGGTTTCAGAAAGTGAAAATGTTATCCTGCCCCAGGTGACAGCTTTTAGGAGTATGCCTGATAGCTCCATAGTGTGGCTTGCTTCAGCAACCTGCCTTTCTCCACGTGCACGCTTGTCTCTGTCTGCTGTGCTATTAATAAATAGCACCTTCATTTTCACAGCATGTATGCGAAGATGGCAAGATGTTGTCCCAAAAGCCAAACATATCTTATGATTCATAAAAGAGTTAACAGGCAATCCTGTGCCTTGCAGGGAGACCTTTGCTACACATTTTTAATGGCCTGGGTTCTTGGTAGGTGAAAGGAAAGTTCCAAGCAGTAATTCAGGTTTAAAATACTGTCTCAGTGCCAAGTAATCAAACTAGTTTTAAGTGAAGCAATTAGCAAGCATTAGAAAGGCAGCTATTTCCTGCTTGAAGGTGGTAACCTCTGTGTGTCTTATTATGATTTCTCTGGGGACATGAGTAATGAGCTATGGAGTTGGTTTTGGGGTGTGGGGTTGTTTTGCATGTGTGGAAATACTGGTAAAGTCCTTACTCCTTGCCAATTTACTAGATACGAATGACGATGAGGGTGGAACAAAGCCCTTACTCTTTTCTGGTGGCTTGAGCAATATGTGTGCCAAAGTCAAAGAGGTGGTTTTCTCATTGGTTGCTTAAATACAGGTTTTTCATTGTCTGTTCAGGCTCACTGCTTCACCAGATCACCAGCACTGGGACCAGGCCAGCGCTGGTGGCTGGAATGAGCAGATTGGGCAAAACATGGTCATTTGCTAGATTTTGCTGGGGGTGTTGACGGAACCCAGGTGGGGACCACATCTCCCTGAAGGAGAGGTTTCTCTTTGAAACCAGCTTGATTTTCTGCCCAGGGGAGCACTCAGAGCCTGAATTTCCAAGATCTGCAGCAGTGGGGTGGTTCCCAGTGGGTGCAGCTACGTCAGCAGTCTGTTTTAACATAAGCAGGTGCTTTTGAAGCTGATATGCCACTTGTCCTAATTTCCTGCACCACTTTTTTTACTGGAGAGCCACCCTTGAGAACTGCACCAGGTCTCTCCCCCATCTCCCTTAGTGCCTCTCTCCTATACCACAGCTTTGTAAACTGACATCTACATCTTAGGCTCCTCGGATTAATAAGAGATTTTCCTGTTGGCTCTGCTGGGCTTTGAAAATTGCCTTGAGATCTCCAACAGAATGGACGTGCAGCCAAATAAAGGTGAGAAGCAAGGCTGACATCTTGCAAAAATGCCTGACGTGCAGGAACGTGCCCCCAGAGCATTGCATGGAGGAAAACCGCTGCCCCAAAAGGAAACCTCTGCTGGAAATGTGAGGTCCAAAAACAAGCACTCCATGATTCATTGCAATCTATTCTTCTTGTTTTGATTTTGTGGAAACCCCCCCAACTTTTCTAAGTAAAAGCTGTGAATCTTAGGAAATATTAAAATGAGTTTGCTTTCTATCATTTATGTTCCTTCCACACCAAATTCAGGCAGGATGGCAACAGGCTGGAAAGCCTGAAAACAAAATTCTTCAACAGCATTTCAGATTTGTGCAAGCACATGGGCTTATCTAGTACTGAGCCTGATGAGACCAGTTTTATTTTAACAAACCTGGATCATAGATTTGATCAGATGGCAGTTCGTTCTAGCACCAGCTCAAACTTGCACTGGTAGAATTATTGCTTCATATTAGCAAAAAAGAAAAGCACACCAAAAAAGCTGGAATCTTACCTCAGCTTAAAGAAACAATGAAAAGTTTGGCAGAAAATGCGGAATTTTGTCCTTTTTTAAAAGCGTTGGGTTTTCAGGACCACAGGAAGCAGAGGGGGAAGGTCCCCCTCCCATCCTCTGGATTTTCAATCAATTTGTTCTTAATTCTTTCTCTGAACGTATAGAACAGCTCAGGCTTTTCTGACAGGGTGTCTAGATACTGAAGATAACCACAATTGTGCTTAAATGAACAGATTTTCTGGCTGAGTGCTGGGAAAAAGACCAGAGAAGAGGAAGAGATAGTGTTCCCAACTGTAGGATCTCAACCCAGATAGGCATTGGCAAAAGAAACTCCTGTTTTGGAAAAAAGGGAAGCTAACTATCTCCTTTCCAGCTGACAGCTCAGCTGATGAGTCTATCAGCTCATCGAAAAGCATCTTGCCTGCTCTTTATTTATTATTTCATGACATACGTGCAAATTTTGGTCTTTGTGACAGCTTTGATTTTCACACTCAAGTTTTTCTGGTGGAGGCATGAACACCTTTACAGCAATCTACGCACCATCCTAGTAGGCTTGAACTCATTGAGAAGGTTGAAAGGACAGAGGTTGAAAACTATTAGACTGCAGCTAGATGTGATATTTTCCGTCAGAAGATTTGTTTACTTAGAGCTTTTCCAGCCCGCTTCAGATGGGAATTTTTCTGTGTGTCTCTGGTCAGGTACTAATTAAGTGCTGCTGGTCGCTTAACTCCCCAGCTTGCAACCTCCTTCTGCCAGACACAAGGGTGAAGCTCTCATGACTGCAGATGCAGTCAAAGGGGACCTGTACTGTGACCAAGTAAAGTGCTATGGAAATAAGTACTCTGAAAAATCAAGCCTTGTACTTTCTCAAATCAGCAGATGCTTTTAACAATGTTGGCCTTCCTATCTCTGCAATTCTATTCCCTGACTCTGAAAATGGGGTTAATAATAATATCATTTTGTGGCACAGGGCTCTGCTGAAGATACATCCATTAGTGCTGGTGAGTTTTTCAGTCTCAAAGAGAGAGCAATTCATAGGAAAGCTCAGCCCAGGATTTGAAAGATATGCACGTAAATAAGGACGAGAGGTGGTGGGATGAACAGGGAGAGGTACACAACAACCACCTCATCTTGGGGTGTGGATCATTATGGACGGAACAAAGCAGAGTCTGATGGAGGGCAAAGGAATAGGTCTGTGATCATTTCTTTCTATCCCACATTATAACATATGCAGAGGAGACTAAATCAAAGTGGATAGCACTCTGTGTGTGTGTGTGTATGTATATGTGTGCATGCGTACGCACTTATATACATGTACAGGATCTAGTCTTAAATTAACAGCTAGGGTGAGACAGTAATTTTTAATGGTGAGATTCACAGGAATGAGTATGAAGTTGAGGGTGACCGTGAAATGTATATTTATCAAAAAAGAAATGAAATGAAATGAAATGAAATAAAATAAAATAAAATAAAATATTTTTCTAATCCTGCTGTGGAAAGATCCTCTGCTGCCATGAAAGCCATCAGAAAAAAATAACCCATGGTAGCAACAAAATCTTAGGGCATCACATTGTGGCACAGGGCAGACTCCCAGGCATTCCAGGGTGACAATAACCAGGGCTACTAAGGCAAACCTCAAAAGCTCAGGACTTTACCAGGTACCAAGATCCTTCCAGGGTGTCCACCTGCTTGTCTGGAATAGGAGACCTTTGTGCACTGACTGTGCACTGCTGTTTGCCTGTGTCTGGGGTCTCCACTGTTTCCTGCTCACATCTGCCCCTACCTGATCAATGGCCACCAGGGTCCTCTTTAGACAGGACCTGCTCAACGTTAAGGAGGTATTTGTTGTGTCTGCAGCCAGATCTCTTCAGTGCTGGGATTTGAAAGGCAGAAAAGTAGAGGTGCTGCACAGCTGGTGGGGTGGTAGCCTCTGTCTGTCTGTCTGGGACAGCTGGGGCTGAGAGGGGGTTATGAACCTTTGATCAGGAAGAACAGTCGCTGCAGGAGTTGGGATGTGGCTGCTCCTGCAACATCTAATTGCTTCTGCATTAGACTTGGGAGGTGGAACAGCAAGATTTGCTTCTTACAGCTCATGTCTTGCTAGCAACATGTTCCAAACTCTCCTCACCCCATCCCACCCCCCCAAAGATAAATGTCTCTTTGTATGTATTTTGTTTCCAATCTAAGCATCTAAACTTCTTTGAATATCACAGAGTCATAGAATGGTTAGAGTTGGAAGGGACCTTAAAGATCATCAGGTTCCAAGCCCCCTGCCCTGGGCAGGGACACCTCCCACCAGACCAGGTTGCTCAAAGCCCCATCCAGCCTGGCCTTGAACACCTCCAGGGATGGCGCATCCACAACTTCCCTGGGCAACCTGTTCCAGTGCCTCACCACCCTCACAGTAAAGAATTTCTTTCTGGTATCTAATCTAAATCTCCCCTCTTTCAGTTTAAAACCGTTACCCCTTGTCCTGTCACTACCCTTCCTGACAAAGAGTCCCTCCCCATCTCTCCTGTAGCTCCCTTCAGATATTTGAAGGCTGCTATAAGGTCTCCCAAGAGCCTTCTCTTCTCCAGGCTGAACAACCCCATCTCTCTCAGCCTGTCTTCATAGGAGAGGTGCTCCAGCCCTCTGATCGTCTTCATGGACCTCTGCTGGACCCATTCCAACAGGTCCATGTCCTTCCTGTGCTGAGGACTCCAGAGCTGGACGCAGTACTCCAGGTGGGGTCTCACGAGTGCAGAGTAGAGGGGTAGAATCACCTCCCTCGACCTGCTGGCCACGCTTCTCTTGATGCAGCCCAGGATGCGGTTGGCTTTCTGAGCTGCCAGCACACATTGTTGGCTCATGTTGAGCTCCTCATCTACCAACACCCCCAAGTCCTTCTCCTCAGGGCTGCTCTCAATCCATTCTCTGCCCGACCTGTATTTGTGCCTGGGATTGCTGTGACCCATGTGCAGGACCTTGCAATTGGCCTGGCTGAACTTCATGCGATTTGCACAGGCCCACCTCTCAAGCCTGTCCAGGTCCCTCTGGGTGGCATCCCTTCCCTCCAGCGTGTCGACCGCGCCACACAGCTTGGTGTCATTGGCACACTTGCTGAGGGTGCACTCTGTCCCACTGTCCATGTCTCCAGTATCCTGCTGAAGTTTCCTCATTTGAAGATTGAATCCTCTATTTACTCCATTTTCTTTCAGGGCAGGCCTGAGTGCTGATTGAAATATTCCCATTACACCCAACTGATCAAGATTTTTCACAGTGGAGCACAGCATGTTTGCCCAGAATGTATCCACCCGACTTCAGCAGCACTGTGTTATTGGCTTGGGAAGCTATGACCTTGAAGGCTTTATATTTAATTTAACATTCCAGCCATAGAGATATTTGCTCTGATGAGACCCAGTAAATTACCCTCCACAGATGAATTATCAGCATATTTTCTTCTATTTTTTTTTCTGCTCATTCTCAAACTACACAGAATGAGCCCAGGTACAAAGCTGTGTGTGCCTGGATAGCTTAAATGACTCCTTTTCCATAGCACAGGCCTCTCAACAGTTTACAGTGAGTTTTCCTGAATGACTGCTTACCATGTATTTATGGCATCATCATTTATGGTGTCACCTAGTGGCTAATTTGAAAACCAAAACTTTTCAATAACTAAATAAATCACAAATTATTTGCAATTTTGGCAAGTGATTAGCAAACAGGTAGCAGATCCATGGGGATAATCCAAACAAGGTACAAGGAGCCATTTTCTTTGCATTCTGGGAAGGACAGGATCTTTCTTACAAATTTAGGAAAGGAGACATACAAATACTGAAAGAACAACAGAAGGTGTGAATGCAAGTCCATAAATGATGGCTTTATGGAATTAACTATCTTGATTGATATAGTCTGCTATTGCAGTGACCGTGGCTTCTCTAGATGAATAACATTGCTTGCAGAAACATTCAGCATTCTGGTAGTAGAAGCATGGGAATTTGATCTTGGTGTGTGAACTTCAAGCTCACTGACCAGCCAGAAGGAGAGATGAACCAAATCTTTTAACATTTTCTGGTTCCATATGAGCAGAATGTGTGCTTTTTCCGCAACATTTTTCCACCAGAGATACAGGAGCTTGATTCTTTATCGCTCCAGCAAGAAGTCTTGTGCAACTCTGAGCTAAAAGCAAATGTAAAGAGAAGCATAGTAGCTCCAGTCACCCTGCAGGGACATTTTGCTTTGCATTTGCAGGAGGCTAAAAGTCTGCACATGGGTAGTCACCATAGCTTACTTTGTTAGCAGTAACTTTTGCTGAGCTTCCCTAATTTGGTCACGTGCAGCTATATGAATATATCCCTAGGGAAGAGATGGTTATATCAACATTTAGAAAAGGGCCTTTTCCAGAATGACTCATCTTAAAGACTAAAAATAAGGATAGATGCATACTTCTGAAGGGGCTTTTTTCTCCTTGGAGGACACCTTTTCTTTGAGCAGGAGCTGTAGCAGGTGCAGAGGCCAGGTTTACACCAGTGTGCTCACAATTCCCAGCAGAGCAGTCAAAAAGCCTGTTAGGACAAGCGTTCACCCTGCAAGATCCAGGGCCATGCTTATCTTCCCTATCACTGGCCAAGCTTCCTGCAGGCTCCTCAGCTTCACCTCACATCTGGAACCGTGATGAATATTGCCTGTTCCCCTGCACCTCCATCCTGGCGTGCTTCCAGCACTGGGCTTGGGGACCGAATCAGAAGCTTATTACATTCACAGAACAAGCTATCATTAAAAAAAAGCACTATTTGCTAATATTTCTGCAGCTCTATGAGAAAGTTTTCCCCCACAAAACTCATTTTTTAGTTTGAATGAGGCTGGAAATGATGGGAGCTGGTTGTTCTGGATACCCTGACGTTTGTTTCCTTGCAGTGATTTGGATAATACTTCCCAGCTCTTGGGGAAGGAGGGCTGGGGTTTTTTTTGTTTTTGTACCGAGGACTGGAAATTGTGATTTAATCCTTGAACTGTGTAAATAAAATCCTAAATACAGAATTACTGGAAAAGGCGCAGGGGCTACTTCAGCCAGGAAATAGCTTCATCAAATGTTTTTTGGCTCAAAACGGCTCAAAGTGTATTTTACACTTTTCATATAAAAAAAAAAAAAAGTGTTATAATAAATGAGGATCACAGTTATTCGAACTCTAGCATAAAATGCTAACATAACATTCTCTTGCACCATTAGCTCTGTTTCTTTGGGGTATATATAGCTACAGGCAATTCAGAGCTTTGGCAGGTCAGGGTAACATTTGCTTAAAACATGGGCTCCACTGACCTCACTAACCAAATAGATGGAGCTAAAAATAAATACGAGATGTTGTAGACACACAGGAGCCCCTATTCCCCCAACTGTTTGCAAAAGGAAGAGACCGATTCTCCTGGTTAAATTTTTCTGTTGGAGATAAGAACTTACATCAGACAGTTTGGGTGGGGGGGTCCTTCAGTCTCATTTTTTCAGACAGCAAATACTGCATACAGATCCTCCAGAAATCCCTCCTGCTCTCTGCATTCCCATTCCCCGAATACTTCAGGCCCTTACATTTTTATGGCTAGATAATGAGGCCAGACCAAATCTGTCATCTGATCTCTCTGCTAATGCAGCAGACACAGTTTTCCAATCCCAGCTTAAACTGATTTTACTTAAGTGTGACCTCTGCAGCTGATGAGAGCTGAGACAAAACTTCTTCAGTTCAGGCCCTAGGTTTTTGATAATGTGTGACTGCTACAAGTCCATTTGAAAATCCATATAACTAGCAAGTCAAGACGCTGAGTTCAGGGTAACAATAAATTATCTTAACCAAATAATTTCCTTCAATTGCAGAAGTGGAATTTGACATTCACGAATGATTTCAGAAGCAAATGGAGCTGGTACAGAAGATTGCAATAGACAACAGTCAGTCGTCAATTTTCCCATATAGTGTGGACACAAAATGGTTTCAACACAGGTTTGGATGTGTTGTGCTATGGGTTATGAAGATGGTCCTCCATGGATCTGGATTAATCTAATTCTTCTGAAGCTACAGGAAGCAGAAGCGGGTGATGTTGGCTGGTTGTGAAGGTAAGAAACCTTTGTGTTGATATGGCCATGATTGCCAGAGTTGACTCCTTTTGTCTTCACCCTTGTGAGGCACATTTTTGTAGGCAAGTAGAACACTGGGAGACTTTACACTGGCAGGTGCAGGCAGACCCAGGCCACCCACAGCACTAACAGTCTAACTGGGACACCTAACCAGACTGAATTTCCACTAAGGAAGTCTCATATGCAACCAGCCATGCCACAACAGTTAACGTGGCATGGGTCTCCACAGACGTGGTGATCTCTGCAATGTGTTGTGTTGTGGGAATAAGATGTACCCGTTGTTCCTTCCCCTCTTAATTAGACATGGCCTTCTAATAACGAGGCTGTCAGAAGCAAAGGGATCTGGGTCCCATGGGCTGGGCAGGGAGATTGACCATCCCCACTGCAGCGCTATTCCCCAAATTGAGGTGATTTCCTCCTTTTCATATTGGGGGGGGGGGGAGAGCAGGAGTTCTTTAGGGGATATTTTAAATGATTTTTCCTGCTGTCAAAAGGGGAGCAAAGGCTTTCAGAATGAGACCTGACGTTTTGCGTGCCATGGTACCGGCTCCCAGCAAGGTCCGTCAAATTCCTCCCTAATGAGGAAGAACTTTGTTTTTGCTCTGTGGCCAAGTTCACCAAGAATAGCCCCATTTTCCTGCTGATGAGCTGGAAAACTTCCTCTCTCAGGGCTCTCATGGGCTCCTCTGGTTGATGGCTCATCCTGTCACCCCATGTGCAGGGAGCCCACCCCAAGTTTCTCCGCAGCCGGCAGTCAATTGAAAGAGGTCCAGGAGCTCTGATTAAACCCCAAAACCCCTGGGTGAATCTGATCTGCCTCTAGTATTTCTTAAAAGAGCCTCACAGCCCCAGCTAGTCCCAGTGGAGGAAGAGTTTGGGATGTGCAGACAGCCCTTTTCCTTCAGGAAGGGCAGTGATGTCTCCTCCACTGCTTGTTCCCGGCCCTGTGCCCCAGTCCCCCATTTATACAGTCAATTCCTTTTGCTGTCCACCGTACCCAGCCACCCCTCATCCCTCCATCTCTCTTTCCTTGCCCTGGAGCTGGTAGCTGTTGAGTAAACTGAAGCAAAACTGCACGTTGCAGTGGAAGGGATGAACAGCTTTGCTGATTTTCACCCTCTGCTCTCCTGTGATCATCTCTGATGAACTTTACAGGCTAACCCCAGTGTCAGCTCAGCTCTGTGCAAATTTGTAAAACAGATCTGTAAAGAAAACCCCCAAACATGTCCCTTTTTGTAAAAGAAAAAGAAAAAAGACTAGTAGGAATGTGTCAGCTGCAACAGCTGCAAGAAGGGGAAGGGCAAACAGTTGGAGCCGGGGCGTGAAGGATGAAGAGTTTCCACCAGGGATACCCTGGGATGCAGGGGAGGTGAAAATGGAGAGGAAAGGGTGAGACACTTGACAAAAGGGAGAAGGGGGTGGGGTGGGGTTCAGTCTCCCATTTGCTCCCTGCTGGTGGGGCTCAGCAAGGATGGGCGGGAGTTTGAGATTTGCACTTAAAACTTTGCTTCCTTGGCCTCAAGTCCCATTTTGGCTAAATCACTGATCCTGCCTGCATCTCATCTGCAGGAGAGTGTTCACTGCATGGATTGTACACAAGTAACTGCATTCGCAGCCCCAGAGAGCCTGAGCACAGCAGCGCCAGGGGCTGTGTGCGCAGCCGAGATCCACCACACACCCTTCCCTTTCCTTCGCCCTGCTCACAAATAACAAGGGTGAACCCTGTTTGCTATATTGCAGCATCGCTGAGGGGGCTGACACCTTTCACCAAGAGGTACAAATAATTGCTTTATGCTGCACAAAGGCAGCCGAAGGCTGGAGACTGGCTGTTAAAATGTTTGCGGTGACACTGTGCCAGGCTCTGTGATGTGAGTTCACCTTCATGTAATTAATTCTGAGGCTCTGTCACTGAATCTCGTTCTCCTCAGATAAAGCTGGTGTTAAATAAGCTCAAAAACTTGCCGTGTCAGTCCGCTTTGTACTTGAGAGGAGACATGTAGCTTGGGGTAGGGGGAAGGGAGGGAGGGCAAATATGCTGATGACTGAGAGACATTAAGATATGCTGGTAATAGGGCCAGCCAAGAGCCAAAGAGAGAATAAATAAACATAATTTGATAGTGACAGTCTGTCTGGCATTGTGCTGCAGTCTGCTAAGTTTTCTTTTTTTGAAGGATGCAGTAATTTAGTGAAAGCAATACGGTGAAAGGGGCTCTGGTATTATTGATTAGCTTTGATCCATAAATTGCTGCTGAGCTCCTTGAAAATGCATCAGATAAGGACAGCCACGCAGGATAGACTGGGTCCAGATCTGGACTGATGCACAGGTCTCAGTGGTGCTAGCACCACAAAACGTAACCTTAAAGCCAACTTGAGTAGGAATGATGGGGCTTTTACTAGTCAGTGGTGAGTCTTGGCTGGGTATAAAGCTAACGATAGGTCCTCCTACAGTTTAGGGAGACGCTTGGGTCACAGTGATAGGGAAGCCTATTTGAAGGTTTCTCAGCACGTGCGAAGTAAGCCCTGTGGAGATGGCTTGCCATGCTGGGATGTGGAAAGGAAGCTGAGACAACCCGGACCCGTGGCTAGCAGAGCATGATGCAACATGTCCTATCATGAACCATCGTGAGTCCTCCAGTCTCCTAAAGCACCCTTTCTACCATACATTTGCTCTTGGTTTTAGGTGAGTTCCCACACCCATAGGCGGGTTTTTACCCCTTGGGCTATGGGAAATACGTGAGTTGAAACCTTGTGATGCTCCCTCTGTGGGAGGTTTCTTTGCAAGCTTAAGTTGTGCAGTGTTATCATAAGTGCTTATTCCCATGGACAAATTTGAGCATGAGTCCTGTTTGGAGGAAATTTGACCAGATCACTATCTGAGCAGTAAAACATTTATACTTCATAAGGCCCTTGCCCCTAAGTGATGTTAAAATACTCCTCTCCTCTGTGCAATGCTTGCTGGCCTGACTTCCCAAAACATTGTTATGGCTCAGCATTGCAAGGATTATTGCACATCTTAGATCCTTCAGACACAGATTTCATATAGCTATTATTATGGCACTGGCACCACAAGCAGACCAGGGCTGGTAGCAAAGAGTGGACTCATACAAAGATCTTTTTGTATGGGGTCAGGCTTCCACAGAGCCTAGAACTGGCAAATGCATTGCAAGTTGCCAGCAAGTCTTTGCTGCTTTTGCGTGATGGTCCTCCAGACAAGCACATTCTCAGACTTTGGCAATTTAAGGCCGACATTTCATTGCATCAGGGATAAGCTCTGGTCAGATTTGGCAAAGCCAATGGTGTCTTGCCAGCTGTCAGATGTGTACTCCAAGGCTGGAGCTTCTTCAAAGAAGCTGTGTAAGGAACAAAGTATCTGCTTCTCACGGTTTGATTGTAGAAGGGAAGGAGCTTATTTTAAGCATCTGGTCTTGCAATGATCTCCAGAGATCAAGGCTGACCAGAGAAGTCATGAGTTTTTCTTTGGACCATCACTTCTTCCTCAAGGGTCTTTATATACAGCACACTTGCTAAGCTGTTCGTCACAGTGCAAGGTCCTTTGGCAGATGGTCCTGGAGCTCTCTTCACTCATTTTCCCCTTGAAGTCTGTACCCACCTGGCTCCAAGTGAATGACATGCTGCCCATCCAAACTGCCACTGTTTCTTCAGGATCAGGCCATGTGTGCTGGTTTTGAAGGGCTTGGATCCAAACCCTAGAAGTGTCCATGGAGAAATTCCTGTTTCTTTCAACTTTGGACCTGGTGCCAAGTTCTCAGCACTGTGCTGAGTATGAGCTAGGATCCTGCTGGAGGCAATATCTGATGCAGCACCATGTCACCACCTTGGATTTCCTGTCTTCAGCTTTCAAAACCCAGAATAAGTATTTCACTCGTCTCCCTATGATTATCCAGGAGCACAAGATGGGAAGACACTTCCTTAAATCATCAAGGCTAATCCCCTGTTCTGTCTGGCAACCATGCCGCTCAAATCCTTGCAATAAGCCTCCGTTTTGGCAGTAAACTGTTAGTTCTTTAAACCATGGCTAGTCTCATGCATGTTGCATCCTTTTCCTGCCCAATATGCAGGTGTGTTGTAGAGTCTTTTCTAGCAGAGCTTGGCTGCTGTCATTATCAGCTCACACCTTCTACTCCCACTCCATCTGTGCCTGGCGCTATTTTCATGCATAATACATTGATCATCTGCAGCCTGGTGGGGGGGAAATCATCACTTCAAGTAATTTGTCTGAATTCAAGCCACATCTGAGCTGTATCCTTTGCTGAATCACGTATCTATAGTCTGATAAAGGGGGAGGAAGAAATCAGCCAGAAGATCTCAGGCTCCTCCTGTCTGCAAGGACTCCAAAGCAAATATTGCTTGCATTTATAAGCCTTTGAGAGCCTTATGGGCCACAGTCAAAGCTGGTGGAAATCCAAGTAAGTTTGATGCACCCTTACAGCAATGCCAGCTGACACAAGGGAAGGGATAAGGGCTGTGTGTGTTTGTGTCTCTTGGCTTTCTGTAATGCAAGGGGTCAGGCTCTCCTCTTTTACAGACTCTCTACAACCCCATGAACGTTCACTGATTTTCAAGCATGCTACTCTTGATTTACACCAGCATTGCTGGGAAGAGCACTGGTGTTTCATTCTGGAAGATAGATCTTCAAAGAATAACGTACACTTAATAAACTTGATTTTGAAGTCTCTCAGGAAGGCTTTGAAAACAAAGGCTCAAATTCCAGAGTAAGGAGAAAGTCCTTGGTTCCTAGTGGTGAAAGCTTCCTACCACAATTATTCCCAGAGGCAGTATAGACTTTGCATTTTGCCGCATCTAAATGCATTAGAAGGAGTATTAAATTTCACATGTGCTGCATGTTGATGTAATTCTCCTGACATGTCTGTTTGCACCATTTTGAAATAAGGGATTTCCTTTCCCTTTCTTTCCACATTTGTCCTGCTCTGTAGGGAACTCAAGGTTATGATCCATTGGCATACCAGGATTATGCCTTTTACAGAGAGGACTTAAAAAAAGCTTCGTCATTGTGCTCGGGTCAACATCCTGCATTAGTAGTGCTTGACTTAACTGACAGCCTATGGCTGGAAGAGATCCATTAATCTTCTGTGTCACGATCCCTCCAGGCTCTCCCAGCCCTGCTCAAACTTTGCTATGTGCAGCTCTTCACATAGGATGAAAACTTTGGTGCAGGAGGATCTTGAGGCTCTATTAATGTAAAAACAATACCTCTATGCTCTACAAGAGTTGGGGAATCTGACGTCCTCATTATTATTTTTTCTATCTGGTGTTAAGGGAGAGTATGTGTTTAAATTAACAGCCCCTGAATCTCCCCACAGTTATCTGCAGGTGCGAGGTTAGGCTGGAGGATGCTCTCTGCCACCCTGAGCACTCCTCTGCAGCCTGTGGAAGGGTGATCAGCTGCCTCTCTTGGGTGTCATACCTCTGGTGCCTCAATGCTTGGGGTCGGGCTGCTGTACTTGTGACTTTATTCTGTGTCACAGCTCCACACTGTGACAGGGACAATGTAAATGCCTGCTTTGAGTAGCATTTGGGGCCTTTCCTATCCCAATAAATTTTGAATGCATTTAAATCTCGTGGGCTGTAAGGAGAGGGCAGAGTTAAGGGGAACAGGCGGCATAGATGGGATTTTTGAAAGCCTTTTTATTTTCCTAAGAGGCAAATTTACATTGCTGAAAGACTGGCATAAAATGGATTTAACATACCAAGGGGAATAGAGGAGACAACCAATTTCCTGATCAGTTAACACTGACCTCAATACATAGATTTGAAGGCACGCCGCCTTACACCACTGTGGCATCTGACCTCTGCTTACGTTCTCAGATCCTTTATCCAGGGCTGATTGCTGTGTTTCTCAGCTCATCAGCTGCATGGCAAACAGGAATGTGTACTGGAAGAGATCAATATTAGGTACTGGCCGACATGCTTGACTTTTGCCTTCACATAAAACTGTTGGCAAAGAGTCTTTTATTCTTAATGCCAAAAAGTTATATATATCTCTGTCTGTCTTCTGTCTATCTATCTATGTTTCTATCTTTCTCTCATAGATATATATAGAGAGAGGTGATAAGCACCTACATGCACGTGGTCTACATCAGTGTAACGTGAATGTAAAAGCCTTGTATGCGTCACTACAGATTACATCCCTTGGTTTTGTTTGTGAACCCAGCACTTTTTGCAGGTGAGTTGTAAACCCTCCTCTCTGTCTGTCTATCCCAGGCAGGAGAGCAGGGGCTGCAGGGGAGTGTTTCTGGAAGGCATAGCCTGCAAGTGGGGTTTTTCTGCACCATTTGCGCTGTGCCTCTCCCTTGCTTGGGTTGATGCTGACATCTGGAGGCTGTGCTGTGACAGTGTGCGTGCACAGTTATTTCTACATGGCCTATTGCTCATCTTCATGGTTGCATTTTGTAAGAAGCACCTTTTGGCTATCGTGCTGTGCCAGGGTGATCTGACCCTGGGGCATGCCTAATTGTCTGGATATATTTGCTGAAATCCTGTTGCTGACTTGGGCAGCATTTAGTGTGTTTGCTCTGGATCCCTCTGTTAGTGACAGCTGCTCATGACGTGGTCAGTAGACACGAGCCCAAACTCGAACAGGGCAGGTCTGGACACAAGACAAGCCCTGATCTGGCCAAGTTTAAAAATCATGGAAAACTGAAATAGGCTTTCAGACGATGGAAAATGGATTTATTGTCTCAGCTGATGGACATCTGGAGCATCACTGATGTTCATAAGGGGGGATCACCTGCAATGCAGGCTGTCTTACACTGCTGACCCCAAAAATGAGCTGCTATCCATAACCCCATAGGGAAGAGTGCTCTGCCTGTTCTTCTCTGTGCCACCTCTCCTGGCCATGCTGTCACCATGTATGATGGATGGCCCTGGTGGTGGAGTGACAATGTTTCTGTAACTCACTTCTCTGCTTTTTGGCATCTACGAGGTAAATAAGGGCTTTGGGGCTTATAGCATGAGGTTGCCATTCTCGGCTTTTGCCCATGAGACTTATTAACTGAGAAAATTGTGCTAAAGTGAGGCTGTTGATATGGAAATTTCCAGTCATTTTTTTAAATTCCCAGAAGTGTAGCTGTATGGCACCCTGGCCGCTACATGAAAGCCCTGTCCACTTTGGTATGATTTATTACTATTTAGTACTACAAATACCAGTATGCAAATTGTCATGCTCCAGAAATGGTGCTTCTCCCTTAACATTTGCATCCTAAGAGGATGTTCTCTGCTTTAGCCAGTCGGTTTGCCAAGGCAGGCTGACTGGGATGTGTCGTTTCCTAACCCTGGCCCTACAAATGAGCCACATTTGAGCAAAAAGCCTGGGCAGCTTGTATTCAGGCTTTTGCTCAGAGACCTACTGCAAGCAAGGAATAGACTTTTAGAACCACGGCTGGGAATTCATCTTTTTGCTTTCCTCCTGGCAATTTTTGGCTATGTGGCATCAGCAAATTGTGCTGCCACTGCTGCTATTACACTCAACTTTTAAGCACTTTGTAGACCTTACTGCTAGTCCATGTTTCTCTAGGAGCTGCCAAACCATTTCTGGGACTGTAGTGAGCTCTGCTGCATCCATTCTTCATCCCATTACCAACTTGAGGGCTGTAAGGAAGAAAGAAATAAGGAAGGAAAGGAAAAAAGGAAAAAAATCTATTAAAAAACATTTATGTATTGGAATCTTATAATTGGGAAACTGGCCAAAGTTCTGCAGAGATGGGCATTTAATCTATAATTGATTTGTATCTACTTTTGGGTGATATACATGCCCTAACCCTATATTTTTGCTACAACAGACTTGCACAATAGAGATGCTGAATAGCGCCTGCATGTTTTGTGAAGAGGCAGATTGCTTGAATAGAGAGAATTGTTGTCTAGCAATTGGAAGGTGCCGATACTGGGCTTCTTGCATCTTCCTTGTTCTGAGCCAGTATGTATTACATTTTGAGATCAATGCCTGAATTTTTTTTAGTTGAGAATAGACAGATCTCTGCTCACGTTTCATGCTTGGTTCCTAATAAATTTCTAAAGGCATTTTAAATTTAATACCTTAACCTTGTTTTTAAAGCACTCAGTCATTTAAATGAATGGAACTGTGAATTTTGGGAGATTTTCAGCAAAAAATCTGACTTAACGTTCTTTTCTTGTCTTGATACATGATTTTCTCCATGCCTTGCTATGATGTGCAATCATCTTTTAATCTGAGAAGCTGGATTCACCTTAAACCACAATTATTCTTTGAGAATATCAGCATCTTTCTGGTTAATCCCTCTCAAGGAAGCCATTAACTTAAATTGTAAATTGTACCTCTATTTTTCAATGATGTATGCTTGTTATCACTATTGTTCTTCTTATCAGTATACCTCTCTTTCTGGGGTTGTATTATTTCATGCTTCAGCATCTCACCACACAAGTACAGCTATGGTTTCCAACCACATAATTGTCCAACCACATAATTCCAACCAGAAAAATTGAGAAAGAAATTTGCAAAGTCTTTATTCAGGAGACTTGTCTCCTAAATCATGTTGAACTGGTAATAAAATGGATTCAATAATTGACCTAACATTAACTGAGCAAAATGAGCCTTTCCAAACCTCTAATACAGAATTACACTAATCAAGTCCAGAACCCCTTGTGATAGAAAATGCTGAATTTTCTAAGCAGATTTGGAGCTGTTTTAGTTCATATCCTGAGGTGGAAGTGAGGCCAGCTATGGGGATACAAGAGCATAGACCAGGTTCTGTGGAGAGCAGGATTTTTACTTCGCCCCACAACTTTTTAGCCCCAGGATAGCGAAATAATTGACTTTGCTAGCATGGAACCAGCAATGTTGCCCCAGGCCAGTCCTTAGTCACTGGACCCACTGGTGCCAGGGATCCCTCTTCCTTACAGTGTGAGAGCTGGTATAAAACCTTGCAGGAAATTTTCAAGACTACTTTGAATACTGCTGGAATGGTACAAGGGGAGGTGGTTGACACCAAAATCTGATTTTTTTTGTTCTTCAGGTGAGATCGTGAAGGATGGATAGCAGGCCTTTGGAGAGTGATTAGTTATGTTTGTTCAACCAGTTCTGAGCTGGACCCAGTGTATTTTGGTCACAAGTTAGGCAAAAAAGCACACGTCCAAGTGTGACAGAGTGGAAAATAGCATGTGTGGCCCATGTTTAGTAAGTTCTGTAAAAGAATTATCCCACTGGCTAAATGATGTTCCATTAGCCAAGCTGTTCCACTGCTTTGAGTAGTCTCTCTGCTTCCAGAAAAAAAAAAATGTCTCCAAATGAACTGGCTATTAATTGAAGGAGACCTCAAAAGACCCCTAAATAATCCCATATACTAATTAAAGACAGATCAAAGTGCAGTTTCTCCTATTCTCTCTGGAGGCAGTTGAATTTCTGAGTGGCTTCTTTCTGAGGGAAAGATAATTCCTCATGGCATTTCCTTGGTTTCAAGTGCAGAAATGCACACTGTTTGCTAGCTGGCAGCAAAAGACGTGGGTGATCTATGAGGAGCTGCCCAGACTGAATGCAGGAACATGCTGCTGCCATTTAATCCAAGATAATATATTTCATGATCATAGTCCTGGAGTTTTTCAGCAACTGGTTTAATGTATGGGAAAGTATTTGGCTTGCCTTAGAAATGTTTCCCATTTGAAAACAAGCTGCAGTGGGAGAGCTGGCAGTTGCACAGGAGGCTGCTTTGTGAAAATTATATTTCCCTGAGCTATGCAGTGGGGCTGGGTCACAGCGAGGGCTCTTGAACAGCTCTCGGGAAAGGCTCCAGGCTGTGCAGATCTGCTGATGGAGAACCCCTTTGCCTGGTCTCCGGAGGATTGCTCCTGCCTCACCGCTTGGCAGAACAGGGATTTTGGAATGGATTTTATTCCTGTTTTCTGTCCCTTGGGCAAGGGGAACATGCAGAAGAAGAGCCAGAGCTTGGCTTACGCTCATGAATTAAATGGGACCGTTTTAAATCTCCAGCTGTGGAGGAGAAGCTCTGTTCTAACTTTGCTCTTAATTCAAGATTATTTTTCTTAACCTCAGCAAATACAGAGCCACTAGCTGGGTCTTATTTATTAGTAAGCAATACCAGGACACCTGGTCCTGGTTGAGAAAGCACCTAACCAGGTGTTTGCCAAAGGTCTCATGCATGAGCTCAGGTGATACACTTAATTTTCTCTGGGGCCCCACTATCTGCACAGAAAGCAACAGTTCCCCCTTTCAGGGGTGATGCGAGGACAAGATCTACTGCAGTTGTATGGTGCTCAGAGGATAATAATTCTGGAAGGGGCTGCTTGCTCCAGCCCTGGAGAGATTTGTTGCTGTGCCTAAGCCCTTCTGGAGACAGCTTTATTGTTCAGCATAGGCATGAGGAACAATATCGCATTCAAAAAAGTCCCTCTTCCACCCTCGTTTGCAGCTTTCCTGGGCTTCTCCCTTGCCTTTGGTGCTGGTTCTCTCTTCCATGTATCTGCAGCTTCTATCTCCACCCCTTCTGCTGCACGAGGCACTGCCTGTCCTCACATCTGCTGCAGAATGGGCCAGCTCATGCTGGCCCTAAAGCCTGCACCCAAACCTGCCATTTTACAGACTTTTTCTGGACCAATCCCTTTCCCTGTGGGTCAGAGGGTGTGAATGTGTGCCTCGGTGTGCGGCAGACATTATGCAGGGGAGGTTGGTGCATGGGGCATGTGGTAGGAGCGTACCCCATCATCAGCACTGTGCGGCTGCCAGCGAGGGTCCTTCACATGATGGTTTGCTGACAGAACACAGCTGCATCCCCAGCTGACCTCCACAGCGCTGTTTCGGTGTGGGTACAAGGCAAGCAACTGCCTGGCTCTGTGCTTGCTGTTTACGGTCCCAGTCCGTGAGTCATGGGTTTATGGTCCAAGTCCATCTCTCTTGCCCTTCCTGAAATATCTAAACAATCATCCTTGATCCCCCTGTGTTGCAATGGGACATCAGCTTGTATCAGGGCCAGGTTGTGCTATTTGTCATGGCAGGGAGCAAGTGGTACAGTGGGAACAAGTTGAAGAAAACCCTTCAGAGGTGTGTTGACTTCAAGATGTTCCTTGAAGTCTTTCTGTTCCTTAGAAGCTCTTTCTCCCCAGCAATAAAGACAACAAATAAACATGTGTTGTGCTGGCCCAGAGGCCCTTCCTGCCACCTTGGGGTTGGAGAGCATCAAACACCAGGAACTGACTTGGAAGGAACTGTGAGAGGCTGTGCAAAATGGGCATTGCGCCTCAAGGCAGGACCACCTCTCCCTAAACCAGCCCTGACAGTACCTCTGTTGGGTTGGGGATGGGGTTAATGGTCTTTGTAGGAAGGGCCGGGAAAAGGCAGAAGAGGAAAAATGATGCCTGGAAAATAACAATGTGAGGCAATGCTTGGTGAGAGGGAAACACAGAGAGGTGAAGAGATTTCTTCCTGGGAGCAATCAGCTGCTTTCTCTGCCTGGTTAGGGTGTCATCTTGTGATAGCAACAGGGTCATGGCTTGCACAAGGACCACTGTGTCCTATGGTACCCCTGCCACCTTGCTCTGATTTCTGTCAGTTCTTGTTCCTGCTGTTTCAGAAAGCTTTACTGAGCATAAGACGTATTAGGCGAGAAGTCAACCTTGAGGGCAACACTGGAAAATAATTTGGGGAGGGAAAGAAAGTACATATTTGGTCAGGTCTACATACTAGGTCTTGAACCAGCAGAGCTGTTTTGGCAAGAAGTGTGGTTTTGTTTGACTGAAATAGTTATGAATTCAATTTTAAGGCTGATTGCATCTTTATGGCCTAAAATTGCTTTATAGCTGTAATTTATTCTCCCTTTCATACAGGAATAGCTCTGGCAAGGGCTGGTCTTACTGTAACTAAGACCCAGAGGGTGAGCTGAGAACAAATATTCACTTTCTGGCTAAATAGGAACTTGAGGATATCATGAAAACCCGTCAAGTGACACGTTCAGCACCGTCAAAGGGAGGCACTTCATGTGCTGAGCCTATGGACTGCCTTGGGTGGATCTCGTGGGTGCTGATGTGAGTTCAGCATTCAGGCAAGTTCATGGACTTTGAAGCACAGAGACCCCACCTCTTGTTTGGGCAGCCTTTGAGCCACCAACTACTGGAAGAGGGATTGCAACCCAGTGTGGGATCAAGGCAGAGCTCCTGCATCCTTAGGCTTTATGGAGGCATTTGCTAGTAGCCATGGTCAGAGACAGGGTACTGGACTAGGCTGACTTTTAGTGTAACCATGTACACCCATGGGACTTTTCACCTCCATCACTGTAGCTACCACAGCTGTTTTGCCAGCGCTTCAGGGTAGGGTATTCATGCACTCTTGACACAAACAAGGCACCTGGCGTGTAGATCGAGTCTTTAAAGGCCAGAGTCTTCACCCATGGATGGCCTGTATGCCAGGCGGTACATCTGAAACACCATGCTCAGATTTGATATCCCATTTTACCTGGTTGAAGGTAAGGCTGCACCCTTTAAACAACACTCGCATTTGGAAAGCTACCTTAGCACAGCACAACGGAATCATTTCTAAATGACTTTATAGCTCCTATGGAATATAAGCATAGCAGCAAGGCTCCGATGCAGTGAGGACTCCTCCACTCAAATCAGTCTCTGTTCTTACAAAATGCTATATTCTATAGAATAAAATTATTATAAAATTTTAATTGAAAACATGAGTTTACATGTTCTTTATAAACACAATCAGAAAGGTTTTTCAAAGCCACAGGGATAAGAGGTGAAATTGCCTTTATTCATCTTCGTATAAAACAGGAAGAGGTAGAATTAATAATTTCTAACACGCTAACCTTTTTCTAACCTTGTCCATTAGATGCTTTTAGTGTCTCTGACCTGAGCCCAGGTCTTGTCCTTTAAACATGTCTTTCAGATCATACTAGCTTATCCAAGATGATGGCTCAAATCAGGCATCTATTAAGTTGTACAGCTTTATTTCTTCTTCCAAAGGTGCTATGCAATGCCTCGGAAAAGCTCGTGCATATCAGTTGCCAGAAGAAACATGATTTCTTGCAAGCAACAAAATCCAAAGAGAACCAGCAAGCCCTACCATAACCCTCCTCTGCATTTTTGTGGAAGCACCTTAAGAACGCCTTGCAAATCAAGTGCACTTCTCAGGTTGTTAGCACAAATTAAGGAGCAAATTTCTTACCATTAATATTCGGGCTTTGTGTAACTATAAGTCTTGAGTTCAGAAAGGCCGTATCTCGGAAAAAAGGTAGGAAGAATTTTATTTCCATGAGAATTTATTTAGAATAATTCACTAGTGACTCTCCAATGAAGAATTCAATCCTCACATGTTATGGCAATAGTTTTGCTATAAGAAAAAGTGTTTTTTTCATTTTTTGCGTGTTCAGAATCTGCTGGTAAGGACTCAATTTTCTGTGCATCCCCTTCAGCACATGGTGGTTGTAGTTCTTCTTCTGGAATAAGCTGAGCAGGCCAGCATCTTGTTTGTTGGCTTGCTTCATTGTCCTTACTCACCTTTCCAATTTGATAGAGATCCTTGACAATTATTTTTTCAGTATCTTCAAGTACTGTTGTCAATAAATTAAATAGGAGAGCAATCCAGGCAAGACCGAAAAGAATCCAAATGGCCACCAGCGTTCGGTAGTAGGAAAAGTAATTCCTGCCAGGCTGTTTACCTGCAGATAAGGGGAGAGAACGAAGAAGAAAAATAACAAGTTAAAATTGCTTTGCCTGTGTAAAGTGGGCCAGCTTAATGGATTCATCAATGTATTTTTCATTGAGTACTTTAAGGTGACTTTTTCACTGTAGTGGAGTCTCTCACCTCCCGAGCATTAGGTTAAGGCTGGGCAAGTCTCTTGTTGTTGCAATAAACTGATATATGCTAGCACAAACATGCTGGCCTCCAAAAAGATCAACTGGGATTGAGATGAATTAGCAGCAGGAATTGAGATTGAGATGAATTAGAGCAGGATATTTTTTTCCCCAAACCAAATTCAACCTCTGCATCTACATGTAAATGCAATGATGTGGGAAGTAGTGTAAAATTGTATTGTATTATCTTGAAAATATTCCCAAATGCCCAAAGCACAGAAAGCACAGCACAGTGGGCGACTACAACCATATGACTATTACTACTTAGGTTATTGTAATTCCGTGTATTTCTATAAAGTGTGATTATAACCTGTATAAATATTTGCTTTAAATTATAGATACCCTTGATTATAAAAAAAAGAGGATTGCATTTCCTACTTTACTTTTGAATGGGTTCAGGAGCTTCCTCCATTAAAAAATGAGGTGACTGATGAGAACTCACTGACACATGCCAAGAACACAACTTTCCGTGTTAGAAACTAGTGGACCGAAGCTTATTTCCTGCAGTCCAAAACTCTTATCATCAGTGAGTATCGCACACCCACTTTCCTGCATGGGTCATTTCTTTTGTTTCTTCGGATGTCAGCAATCCACCACCAACATACTGAGAGTATTTGCTCTTACTGCACTTAGTCCCACACAACGTTATCGTCATGCTGATATGGCTGATATCACAGCTGATGTGGCTCCGGCATCTGCAGGAAAACTTGGTGATGCTGCTTATTGAGTGTTATAAGTCACTGACAAGGGTAACTCCACATAGTAGATAACACAGCAATGTGCATGGATAGTGAGATCACAACAAACCTGGTGGATCATTTCCCACTATGAAGCTGCCCAGAAGCAGCCAAGATGCTGGAAACTCTTTTCAAGTTCTGCAGTGCTCCGTACTGCATAGGTCAATGTGCAGGATTTTTGTACTTCATCATGCAAAAGCTCTGGAAATAGGGCAGGAGTGGGCTGATTTGTCCTCATGGACAGAAATCCAACAGCTGTTTCTTTTTCTTCTTCTGGGGTTGAGTTGACAGAGGGGATGCCAGCCTTTCTTGTGTTCTCGTCTGAAGTTCATGTTTTGGGGTTAGCAAAGCAACTAGTAATATCTTTGTAATGTTAACTCAAAACTGGACTTTGGCAGGGCATAGATTCAGTTTACAGCCCAAGGGGAGTTTCACCCAAGAAGTATCACCTATGTGTACATGTATTATAAACAGCTAAATCCAGACTCTGCCCTTTTGCTAGGATATCTCCCTGTCCAAAACAGGCTTATCTCATGCTTGAAGTATAACAGCTACAAACCAGTTTTTAATTACTAAAACGCAAATAAACTCAAACCTGTTCTGTTCTACCTGGCCAGTGCAAATCCATTTGTCATCTATAATCAATTCTAAATGCATAATACTCAGAGCAGTCATTGATTCTACTTATTTCATTGTCAAGGTGTGAGACATTAAACTCATCATCATTTTATCACTGTTGTTTAAGGCCAATTGAGGTAAATACTGCAGGGAAAAATTTTTCAGCTCCTGTTAAGTCAGCCTAATGAAGATGAAATCACAGAGCCAGGAGGCCTATCTAATTGTTATTTTTAACTGTATTTGTAAAATGATATTGCTAGAGGAGGAAAGTGCTGGTAGTGGAGGTAGTGGTTTCAGGCTGTGACTTGCTGTCATTAGTTTAAAACACATTTGTAATTTGGGCAAGGGAAGATGTCCAGTTTGATGTTCACTTTTTCTCCTGCATGGCATGAGCCACTCTCCACCCTCCTGTATTCCATGTCACTGAAGTTTGAGGTGCTCAGTATCACACAGGCCAGTGTTATCAGTCCTACAGATGGTTAGGTAAGAAATGCCTGTGCCCTATTGTCCTCCACTGCAGTGACAAAGCTTGGCCTTGGCTGGAAACAACAGTGAGTAAAGAGGCCATTGTTGTGTGTTACAGGTTCCTTGCTGATGCCTGAGTTCTGTCTGTGTCACGTTCATGGCAATATGGCTTAACCATTGTTGGAGACAAAGAATCTTCCTCTGGATTATGTGAAAAGGGGAATTTCAGGGAACACTGTCTTCCTGTGCTTTGTAGCAAGAGGGAGCAGTTAGCTGGCTGGGATCACTTGGGGAAATGTGGCCTAATCAACCCATTGCCATTGCATGAATTAACCATCAGCCCGGCAATACGATCATTACAATCACTAAACTCATGCAAACAAGCAAGATGTCAACTGGATTGTCAAAGCAACACCCAGCCTCTTTAGCAGGTCAGCAGGGAACATCAGTGTCTGGAAAAGCTTGTGGGCTCCCTCTGCCAAAGTCCTCAGCCTGATGTAAGAAATCATTCAAACACACAGCAAGGCTGCCAGCCAGTCTCCAAGGCCCCTCTTGCATCTCTGCAAGGCTTGAGAGCCTAGGGTTTGTTGTGTGGTGGACATCTGTCCATCAGAAAGGGATGTGAGGCTTCCAGATCCTCTGTAGGGATAGCACTAGTTCTCAACTATTCGCTTCAGAGCTTCCTTCTCATATCCCCACTGAAGAGAAGTTCAGGCTGGCAAGGTACTGGCAGGACAGGTTGCTGTGGAGAAATCTTTGATTCTCCATGGAGTCCAGGTGTTTGATTGCTTCTTCTATGGACACTGATTCGGCTAATGGTAATAATTTCAGAGTTCGTCTAGAAGCTTATTGCATGGGGAGTGTATTTTGGTCAGCAGATTCAGGGAAGTGTTCAAGATGCACTCCAGCATGCTTAAGGAGTTTGTCTTCAGGGGAAATCCTAAGCTCTGGCTTGTGAAGACAGAGAGCCTCCAGTGTTGCACAGGAGACTAAAGAAGGCCACTTTCACAGTGACATACATGTTTAAGCCCCACTTCTCATAGAGTGAGTAGATTTCCCCATTTTCCCATGAGTGGGATTTCCATCTCTCAGTCTGCTGTGTAAACCCATGTCTTCTGAAACATGACCACTTATTTCTTTACACTTTGAAACGTAAGTCTTAGATGGCTAAAGCAGAAATACATGTGTGACTGCAACAAATTGTTCCCTTTTGTTATATGCAAATTCCTAGGCTCCTTGAATTCTCCCGCTACACTTCTGCTTCCCTCCCCAAAATACTTAGCTTCTTTTCACCCCAAAGCACATTTCATTATATTTAGACAATTTTGTGCTTTTGTCAGCACATGCAATCCCAGAGAAATGACTAGTCAAAGACTCAGACAAGATTTTTCTCTACAGTACGTTGGTGGCCTATACAGTCAACCCATGGTGATTAGAGTCATAAACCTGGTGCTTTGCTGTGTCTCTTCTCTGAAATCAACCTTACCTACTACATAGTCTCCAAAGCCAATGGTGCTGAGGGTGATAAATGCAAAGTAAATTCCTTCACTGTAGGACCAGCCCTCCGTTATCTGGAAGAAGACTGATGGCAAGCACAGAAAAACTAGGATCCCCGTTGCCAGGAAGAACAAAAGGGTCAGAAATTTGATCTTCTTCTGAAAAAGAAACCAGGTCAATTATAATCATGATTTGACACACTAGCAGGCCATATATAATGATGGCTATTCAGAATGGGTGGCTATCCAGGAATACCCACTAGGACCACAGGAACTGAAGGAGTTGTACTAAGTGCTCTTCCTCTGAAAGTTCCCTAGCCTTGCTCTGAAGCAGGGGCAAGCTATGTATTATGGATGTTGCAAGTCCATAGTAGCCCTGGGGAGACGTAGTCTTTTATCTGGTTGTATCAACCTCCAATGACCATGAGTATAGGAGGAATTCCTATCCAATGACTTTTACAGGAGTCAGACTGTTTCCACTTCTCACAAGACAACTTCACTTTTAATTTTTAGGTATTCATTTATGGCACCTAGAAATGTTCCAATTTGCCTGGGAGAACAGACTTTAAAAAAATATTTATACCATTTCTGACAGTACTATCTTCAAGAGTCTTGACTGTTGACTTTATTTCTCATTGCATTGGTGCCACAACTTGACTCCTACCCAGTGGATACCTTACTACAAGAAGACATCTAACAAATGATCCCCTGATGAAGAAGTGCCTGGACAGTGACTTTTGAACCATCCTACTTCCCAGCAGTCATGAAGAAGCCTTGACTGGAGAAAAAGACTTGCTATATATTAAGATTTATCAGCCAGACAAACATATATTTTATGTATAGAATTTTATAAGTCCAGATTGTCTGGAAATTAATGGTAACTGTTTGATAATTTTTCATGGCTTATGCATGTGCTTGAGTCTATATCTGATCAAGCCTTATGTTCTATTTCAGTTCACCAAACATGAGGAGAAATTTAGCAATTTGAACAGGGTTCTCTGCAGCACTCATACCTTGTCCTGAAAGAGAATTACGGTAGGAGACACAGAAAAGCTATTTTGACTTCCTCAGTAGTGGTGAAAGAAGAGGAAGAGCTGCAAATAACTTGGGGCATAACCAGGCAAGACACATCCTGTCTCTAGGCCTTTACAGGTGCCTCCTCATCTTTCAGCAGCTGGGCTCAAATGGACAACTTCAGCCTGAATTTTCCTTTCTGTCAAAGTCAAGGGAGGAGAGGGATTAAAGGACTTCTTAATGAACAAGGAGGGGTGACACACTAGTCATTGAGTCAATATCTATTGAAACTCCTACAGCTCACCTGCTTTTTACAGCTTTTGGAGCTCACCTGCTTTTTGCTGCCTCAAGATGAGATGCTTAATGATCTCTCTCTTTACTGGTTATAAAGGGCGACAGGTACTTCCTTAGGGTGTTAGCTCCTGAGATAAGTGTCTAGGAAGTGGGATGAAGCGCCCACTCTGTCTGTTGATTGCTGAAGGGGGCTGGATGTCTGCCATTTAGATTGGTAGACAAAATTTATCCCTTTCTCTGAAATGTCTCCTCTATGGTTGCCTTGTCTGTTTAGTTCTGCAAGGGAAGAATGTCTCTTTCCCTCTCTTAGCACAATGTCTAATACAGCATTAGAACAAATATAACAGAAGATAATGCCAGCATATATCTTGAGAAAAAAACCTAGAAATGAGCATATAATTATGCCTGAGTAAGTAAAACCAAGTACCTTTCTCATTCCTTTTTCATGAAGAAATTTCCCCAGCTTTTTACACAGCAGTGAGAGCATCTTACCGACACGGTGCAGAAAAACAATATTCAGAGGGATTCCAAATAGAGCAAAGAAGACACAGAAGATCTGGCCCCCAGCAGTTTTAGGACGTAGTGTGCCATAGCCTATGAAAAAAGATGGTTCAGAGGAGATATTCCAGAGAACTGGAGCAGTCCACTTTCACACCTACACCAACATGGGCTGCCTTTGACCCCAAAAGATGTGGCTAGTACTTCTCAGTCCACATTTTTCTCTGAAAAAGGCAGTAAGCAGATTAAGTGATTCATGCTGCATGTTTTGGGAGATGCAGAGAGCTGCTCCCAACCCAGCCTTAGTAGGAATGAAAGCACAATCTAAAAGCAGTTACGGAAGACATGCTCTGTCCTGTGACAAATACATGGGAAGACAGAAACCAGAAGTCTGGGGACCTGGAAGACATCAAGGCTGGAGTCCCAGGCTGTTTGCTCTGTCAGAATCACATATAGCCATCTCTAGTTTCTTGCCAATCTGCCTGTATGTTAGTGACCTCTAACTGGCTAATTGGTTGGTATGTCCAGATACTGGCTCCAGTCCTAGAGGCAGTGAAGTGTGCACTAGAATAGACAATGCTAATTAGTCCAGATCTTACTGGTGGCTGATTTATTTATATCAGAGAGATATCTGTCTTAAAGTCCTACTAAAAGAGGATTTATCTAAGTAGTGGAACAACGGCTGTAGAACTCCAAACATGTCCTTTAATGGACTGGAGACTTTGTTCCTCTTAGACTCCATGAGGTACATCCCTGAGTGCAAGAGTCCTGTACTTTGTGTATGTCCATACTCTATCAGTGACCCTGAGAAAAGGCACTTTCCCAAGCACAGTTCATCTCAAGGCATCCATTACTTGGAAAATGCAATGTTTTCTTTGGGGGAAAAGACAAATAAAACAGCTGAGTGATTTATTGACTACTAGGCCCCCAAATGATTGAGCTGTCTTTCCTGTTGCAGAAATAGTCCATTTTCATCACAAAACCTGGTGAAGATGAGTGGAAGTACCTGATGTACCTTCACAACAGACCTATGTGGCAGAAGTGCAGAGAAACAGGCAAAGGTGCAGAGAAACAGGCAAAGTTGCACTTTTCCTGGGACAGCCTGTCTGCCTCACTAGGGAAACAAATTTGACAGGAAGCAACTGATTTGTTTGGCAGAGAAATGCTGAAATGAAAAAATACAGTAATACAGGTGGTGGCAAGGAATGGATTGTCCAATAGCAGAGTGCTGACAAACTAGGGAAGCTTTATTGATATGAGAATGTCATGGAACATTTGTTGTTCCTGTGATGGGTCAGAAGCCTTTCTTTCTTCTGCAGCAGGAGGTCTCCACATGGGTTCACGTAACATCTACACACCTCCCATGATTCTGGGACACCACTGGGGCCCTTGTGACATATCACACTCACAGATCAGCGGAGCAGCTATGCCGAGGGTGTAGTGGGAGTGAGGCCTCAGCTTCACTCTGCAAAACCATAGATTTGACTTTTACGGCATGCGAATGTGAAGCAGGAGCTAACAGTGTGGATTTTATATTTAAATTTGGCAGGCCTGCACTTTCTGGGACGCATATTTGAGAGAAAGGGAGAGGCAGGGGCACGCAGCCCCTGAAAAGGTCAGAACAGCTTGAAGCAGCAGTGTAAAAGTCTCAGCATTTACTTTGACCCCTTCCCATCTATTTCCCTTCTGGCATATTACTAATTCAATATGTGCACTAAAAGCTTAACGTAAGTTATTGAGACAGTGTCCATGCCCCAGCAGAATTCAGTTATTTCCTAACATTCTTTCATGCTTTACAGCACTCTTGGATTTAAAGCCTATTTGACCCTAGAATAAGATCAGAAAAGTGAAGTTTATCTCCCACCCACAACTGGCAGCAGAGGGAACATTTTAACAGATAGCTGAAAAAGAAGAACCAAGTGGGAAATAATGTGAAAGGTCACTGGTATTTCACAAGCCAAAATAACACACAAAGAGCTGTGCAGTCGTGAGGTGTCAGGACCAAGTCTGTTGCTGCTTACCATCCATGACAATGCAGGGCTGGAGTTTTTGTACTTGAAAGTATTATCCATTCAGGTTCTAATAACCAGACGTAATAAGCATCACACACACACGAACACACATACATGGAAAGCATTAGACCTACCTATTGTGGAGACAACCGTGCCTGCAAAGAAGAAGGAGTTACTGAAATCCCAGTTGCTGTCTTCAATCTGTGATTCATTTCCAACAGGGTATACTCCATTCTGAATGGCTTCAGTCAGGTTCTGGAAGGGAAAGCAAAGTTTTATATCAACATGGCTGCTCTTCTCAACTGCTTGCTGCAGGGATACCACAGATTTAGCCAACTACTGCTCCTTTTCTGTGAATACTATTCACTTGTCCTCAGCAATACTCTGACACTATTCACACCTTTACCTCCAGGCTGGGGAGCTGCCAGCCAGGGGTTTTGAGTGTTAGTGTTTTGCCCTGTTTATACTGACTACTCTAGTGGGTGTTAGGAGAACGTGTTGCTTTTAGCGTGATTAAGGACCTCAATTCTTTTAGGCTAAGTACTTCAGAAAATACGATCCTATAGGTGACAAGACATGGCAGAGCAAGACAGCCTATTGGCTTAAGTGATGGGGTGGCTGGTTGCTGGGTTTGAGTTTGCCCTTGAGATCATAGAACCATAGAAT
>KZ505805.1:399262-421243 GCA_002844005.1 Limosa lapponica baueri | reverse complement strand
AAAGAATTCACCTGTGTCCTCCCTGCCAGGTGGGCAGGAGGCTGAAGTGGTGCCAGGGACTGCTTGGGTAAAGGACACCGGCCCTCCCACAGCACAGATAATGCTCATTCTGTCCTCACTCTGTGACAGGGGAGCCGGGTTCCTCTGCAATGAGGACCTTTGGGTACATAGTATGTATTTTGTCGAGTTGTTCATCCTGTCATTAGCAGCGGCTTCTCTTTATCACTGGAACAAATGAAACAATGGGGCCTGGAGGATGTTTATTTTTTTGGCTCAGTACCTTATAAATGATGTCCCTATCATTTCTCCTGCTTCCCCAGCTATAGTTCTGAGCTGGTCCTGCAGCACACAGTGCACTTTGCTGCTCTGATGTGTCTAAATATTCACAGTTGCTAATATGGAGAGGTGTTTGCTGCTGAGTGATTTCAGAGCTATTCACTGGTGCCTGAGTGTTAGATTTGGGTGAGGGTCTCTTGTTAACTCAGTTGTGGGGCTCCTTCAATCACCCAGGTTAGGACCCACCCTCAGGTCTCCCAGGGACCCCTTCTGCAAAGCCTGGCCTTGCAGATAAGCAAAATTCATACTGACATCCTGGGACATTCCAGCACCTACTTTTACTCCAAAACCTAACACTTTCTACAAGGAATAGTCAGATTTTTCCTTCTGCTTTTGTAGAGATGGATTCCCTTGTTTCACGTATTTAGCAGAAAAGTTCTCCTCACACAGAAACACTTTATGGCAGCCTGAATATCCTCCCCTACCCCACCCCATTTCACACTGGGTCATGGGAACTGTAGTCCAACAGCATCACCTTTCCCTTCTCTGAGATGCGCGGCTTCCCAGCTCAAACCTCCTCTCCTACCACACTCTAAAAGCCAGGCAGTTCCAATACTGCATCACACAATTTTAGCAGTGGTGTATTTATAGGACATGTAGCCTCCCAAAATGCCCTGCCCCTAAAAAGGGGCTTGGGCTCTGGAAGGTGGCTTTTCTAGGTCAGATTCATCATGGGGAAATACTGTCAGATGATCTTAAGCTCTTTTAAAACTGGAATATGTAATGTTCAGTGGCATGTTCTTGTTTAGAGCTAAGTGACTGAAGCAGAACAGCTAAATGTGGCTTTTCCTAAAGCAATAGGAAGATTTTTTTTTCTTTTTCTTTTTTTTTTTGAGAATTACGTCTTCCAGGGGGAACCCTGAGTGCCTGAGCCTTGTTCCCAGCCAACCTGAGCTGGTGGCTTCAGAGGTTAGCTGCCCAGCTATGCCAGCTGGGAATTTGCTCCTCTGGCTGCCGCGTGTTTCTCCATGCTTCAGAGGCACAATAGACGCATCCGTAAACCAGCTGCGGGTCGGACACAGACCCTACAATATGTGCCACGAAGCAAACTGAGCGCAGGGTTGTCAGGTATTTAACTTTCAGTCAGACATAAATTAGCTTTATTGAATCTATGCTGTAAAAACACTGTTTTCTAACATTCCTTCCCCTAGACTCCACCTTCTAAATCAGGAGCTCTGTGAGCCCAGTTCTGACTGCCCCATTGCCTCCACCGGCCACGGCTTTGGCTGAACAAATGAGCCCCCCTCCTCATTTCAGCTAAATTCTCACTGCCAGACAGATTTTCAGCTCCCTCCTTTGGCCCAAAGCATCGGCATGTGTTTATGTTTTGTGACTTTGAGCGAATGTAAAAGGGCTTATTTTATTAACAGCTAATAGACACCTCAAAGCAAAAATGTGGTTGAGAAATTAATCATTCTACACCTCCGAAGTGAGATTTATTGTAGCTCTGAAACTAATACAGAAATGAACCAAAAGCTAAATGCATGAATCACTATTTTAAAATAAAGTCAGGACTTAAATGACTATGGTATGTATACTGGTAAAATGAAATTCAAGGCCATCTAATTTTCTTCATTCAAAGATAATGTAAAAGTAAAGTGATGGTCCTTAACGTCTCAACAGCCCAGGGAGTGTTTCCCTTCAGCAGAAAAGGTCTTTTCGGATAATACTTTCCCAGATTAGTGAAGAGATTTTGTTTCCCGCTCTTCCTATTTTTTTTTTTTGCCTAAAAATCCAAATTAACTTCCTCTGAGGAAGTGCCTACTTTCTCTTTTTACCAGGGCAAAGGTGGCCATTGTCTGGGGAAAATGGCTCTGACAGGAATGCAAATGCAGGGAAAGGGCATTAACATTTGCTGAGTTGGGTTACAAGTGGGATGGAGTTTCACCTAAGGGATTACATTCATAGATTCTTGGTGGATTTTTTTTCCGCAGTTCCTCCCAATGCACAATTTGCCAGGAGGAAAATGTTGCCAGCTCCAGCTGCAGCATCAAAGGTGCATTCTTAAATAACCGTCTCCACCAGTTGCTGCTCTGGGAGCTGGCTCCCAGCAGCTCCTGGGAAGAGGACGAGATTCTCTTGGGCTGCTCCTGTGCCTGCAGCCTCTGTCATCACAAGCTGCTGGCAAACGGTGCCCATTTCACAGGTGAGACTGTCACCAGAGAAGCCCCCACAATAACCCTGCCATGTTTTCTCAGCCCATCTGCTTGCTTTCGGCTGCTTTGTTGGGCAAGGATGTCCCTTTCCCAACTGTGTGGCCATGCAGTCTGCATTGTCCTTGGTCCCCTTCAGCTCCTTCTGGTTATTGTCACTGTGTTATAACTCTGTTTCTACTGAGTTCATTTTTTTCCTCCAAGTGCATAGCACTGAAAATCTCAGTAGGCAGAACAGCCTTGTCTTTTTCCTAAATTATTTGTACGCAAGATATGCTTTCCCCAAGGGTTGGAAAGGCTCAGCTTCCCATAATAAACACTTGTCTAATGCCCTAAAGTGTCTTGGATTACTTTTATTTTCTGTCCTCTTTGGTTTTATTTTCAAAAGCACAAGATCTCTGACTAGAAATAAATGACAGCTTTGCAGTGCAGGGATAAAGTGCCAGGACAAAAAAGTTGCAGTGATATGAGAAGGAAATTCAAACGTCAACATCAAATCCTTAGACACCTTTAAAGGAGTTTCCTGTTTTTCCAGTCCTTTAGGGCCAGGCGGTGATTTCACGCAGAGATTGCTCAGAGCTTACTTCTACGAGTAGGACAGCTCGCAGTAGGGACAGCATGTCTGCTAGAGGTGCTGCGCCGCTGCGGACAACCAGCAAAATTTACAGCAGAAACCCACCCAAAAGCAGGCTTCTTGCTTCAAATCACACGCTGAAAATGTGTGAGAGCTTCAAACACATCAGCTTCCAGAAGATGGGGCTGCCCTTCCTCTCAGCATCACCCTGCCTGAAGACTTGGGTACACAGCTTGTTTTCACGCGATGGTCCTTCTTCCCTAGTCCCCAAAGCACTGTGGTGTGTTTGCGTGTGTTGCTGCTTTGGAGCTGGGCTGAGCAAAGATGGTGGTGTCAGCCCAAAGAGAGATTAAGTGATTGTTGAGGAATTTCGTTATCACCATCCTGTGTAAACAGAGATTAGAGACAGAACATTTTTCTTACAGCTGCAAGCCGCTTCTGCAAACAGGAGGGAACACAGCGCTAGGCAGTACGACACGGCCAGCTTCAAGAGTGTTGTTGCAAAACGGGAGGACGTGGACTCATCACAGCATCCAGGTAAAGTGAGGATGGCAGCGCTGCCCAGCCTGCAGCGCGTTCCTCCATCGGCAATGCCTCGTGGGCCAGCATACAGTGTAGCTGCCTGTATTCCAGCGGCTGCCTCCTTCCTTGCAAGTAGGCCTTGAAAAGTATACAGAGCAGAGTAAAAATAAAATAGCATTCATCACTGGAAATGAAAAACTACTGTCCCAAAAGAGAGAAGAGTAACATTTTCCACAGTTTGAGGTGCAGGCATTCAGCGGAGCAGGTCCTGCTACGTGTTTGGATGGCATCCAGCCCATGTCTCATCGCTGTTTACTTTGTAAATACTGATTTCCCAGTGGGAACAACTGTTGTACAGTACAGTCAGAGTTAAAGAACTGCTCTGAAAAGAACCAACAACCACACACGTGCCTCACTTCTGCAGCATTCCTGAGCCAAGGCTGTATTTTTATCATCTGCAAAACCAGCTAAATCTGCTGTCCCAAGCTATAACTGGAATCCATCATTACAACCTCCGTCAGAGAAGTGAGCCAGCTTCTCTGGGGTATAATTTAAATTCTACCCAGTTCCATGGTTTTCCTGAGAAAAAGATAACACCCTGGTGCATGAAGTTGGATGAGAGACTAGCCCTGCTCAGCTGCTGCAAGAGGACCCACTGTATGCATAACTTCATCTTTCCTAAAAGTCACTCCAGGCCACAGGCATCCATTGCTGCTGTGGAGGAACCCTGTTAAGCACCATCTCCCACGCTTTGGCCTCTTCCTGCACACAGCAGCTTTGAAGGAATGAGCTTTGTGCCTCCACCTGCCTCCGGTGGCCTTGGGTTTGCTGCTCTCTTGGGTGCTGAGCAGGCGCCCTCAGGCCACCCAAAGGGACTAGGATCTCCTGCAGAGCTCCCAGCTGCCTGCAAGTCTGCCAGAAGCACGTGGCTTCCTCCACCCCATCTGCCAGAGCTCTTGTGTTGCAGAGCTGCTCCCAAACCACCTCGCAGGCCAGGGCTGGATGCCCTTGCTGTCATGGATAGCTAGGGTTTTGATCAGTTGGTCTGAAGAGCTTCAAAATCCCCAAGAGGAGGGCAAGGCTCCAAGTCAGGCTTAAGCCCAAGTCAGAGGGTTGAATATGGGACATGTTGAATATGGGACATGTTGAATAAGGGACACATCAATCCATGGTGGAGAACTGCAGCAGCTCTCCAAGGGCCACCTCTTACCACTCATCATGGGAGGTTGCTCTCCTGCCAGGGTGTCCTAACATCAAATATGTGAATAACATGCTCCTTTTGTAGCCTATTTCTTTTAGGAAGATAATTTCTGCACCCTCTGACTTTAAGGGGAAATCCCTGGAAACAGAGATTTTGAAAACAGGCCTGAAAACAGGCCAACGCCAGGCTTTGCTGGTCCAATGCAGACTGCTAGCTGGAGAAACACTTCTCAGTTTCATTGCATCTGTTAACAGGATTCAATTAAGCTGCCATGATAAGCATTTAGAGGGACATCAGCCATCACTCCTCACTACCACACAAAATCTTTGTCATGTCAGCAGTAATAAATCACAGTGATTGTATTTGGGAAGCGTTGTGCACTGTAACTCATCACCAGGGCTTAATTCAGCTTCTCTCAGGGCACCATTGTACCTGGTAGGTCAAGGTTAATGTCTTGCGTTGTTGGTACACAAGAAAGAACTATTTGGGGCATATATCAATTATGTCTCTTTTCACTGTTTAAAAAAAAAAAAAAGGTTCCTTCTGAAACAGACTGAAGGTTGCAAGTGTGAGGTGAGGTTGGTCAAAAATAAAATTTTCCATTCCTATGGAAAAGTCAGGTTCTTTAAACACTTGGTTTGATACCATATCAGGGCAAGAGAAGGGAAGATATCTTTTTTTTTTTCCCACAGAACAGTATTTGTCACAGAGTTCTGGGCACGTTTAAACCTTCCAGCCCTACTCAGTTTGCAGCATACAGGCCGTTCATTGCAATGCTGTCGCAAGTGGGTTTTGCTCCTTTTTTTTGCCCAGGCTTGGGCAATATCTCTCACAATGGACCCAAGTAAAAAGCAACTCAGATAGGCACAGATCAACATCAGACTCACAGCAGCTAAAAGCAACTGGCCAAACTGAAACAAAGAAGCCTGGAATGTCCAAATGAGGGGGCAAAAAAATGTGTGATTTTCAGGTTAAGATAAGGAATGGGAAAATGTCAGGAAAACTGGCACCATCCCATAGGACGTATCTGCAGCAACAGGCATTTCCCTCACAGATGCCTTTCAGCTGGAAGTCCTTGACCAACTCTAGGAGAAAGTAAACTCCAGCTAAAGCCCAGCACAAATGTGCGAGCCTGGCACTCCACCGTTTTGAGTCATCCTTGTGGTCTACAAGGTCTGCACAGAGCCCAACAGGCTCTGTCTGGGACCCAGGACAGCATTGTAAGTGATAATGGATGAAAGGGGCATCTCCTTCCACCCAGGGTGCCTAGGGGTTTAAGAGCAGAGATGAACGGTGGATGGAGATGGACAGACTGAAAAGCACAAGGACACAGAAGATTCTACTCTGTGTGAGAGTACAGCCTCAAAGCCTTGGGTACTGTGACCAGACTGTGATCTCTGCAGCCATCACTGCACTGGCAGGTTTCAAAGAGAGTGATGAGATGCTAATGGGAATTGGAGTCAGCAGCACAGGGGAAAACATGAAGGTAAGAGTAATTACATGGAGTAAGATGGTTACCATTGACTGAATCCGTGCTTGGCCAGGAGAGCATCTACTGGGCCCTGGAGATGAAGCAAGAAGCTACGATGTGCTGGAGAGACCTGAGCCAGCAGACAGGTGCAGAGAGATGAGGTGGGTGGGTAAAGTGGTGGGGTGGGAAGCATCATCTCTTCATGCAGCATTTGAGAATACATTCTTGTGCTGAGGATGGCACAGGCTCGAGTGGGGGCTTTGCTGCACGGATTGATTGGCAAATAGATGCTGTAAGGAGGGAAGCAGGTGTCTTGGGCCGAGTTGGGGAACTCTCACCAGGGGCTCTCTGGTGTTGCGAACGTCAGTTTTCCTCCACGTCCTCCTGGTGGGGGTTGTGCACCACCTCTTGACCTTCACAAATTGCCAGACACTTTTCAAACCTCTGTCTGGGGAGGCCAAGCTATGACCCACTCACAGGTGCTTTTTTTACTCCCCTAGCCTCCTAAGGGCCTGGTTGCAAATTGCTTCCTGAAATCAGGCTCCTTTTTGCACACTGGCTAGCCAAAGCAATCGCCCCAAGCTGATAGAGGCTCCTCTGGAAAATGTTGGTTGACACTTGGGTCTTTCAGCACCCTGCACCAGGCGCAGGAGGCGTTTCAGTCCTTGTGCTTCATTTCATCACTGTCAATATTGATCTTTCCTTAATGAGAAGGGATTCGGGGAGGTAGGAGGGACTGGAAAGGAGATTTGTTCTTCACTCTTGCTTTGTGAGCTGAGCAGAGGAAAGAGACACGCGGGGCTTGGCTGGCTGGTGGTTGTTTGCTCCTTCGCCCCTCTGCTGAGGTGTTTGGCTCACCTCGGTGCTCCCATTCCAGCAACAAATTTGGGGAAAGCAGCACCAGCTTTTCTTTGCTGGCAGGCAAGTGCATGAAAAACTGAGTGGCCAACGTGCAAATCGCCTTACCTTGGGGGACAGTTTGCCTTGACATTGCTTGAAAATAGGAGTGCTGGGTCAGGAGGGTTTTGCTGCTTTCTGCACTTTGGGGAGGGGCTTTGCAACGAGGCAGAGGAGAAGCCACATGGAAAATCAGCTCCTCTTCGGGGCTTTTTTCCTCCTCAGCCTGTGGATGAAATAATGGGTGCCCAGCAATGGCAGTCTCAAAGAGTCCTCTGCTAAAAGCAATGAGATCAGATCATAAAGAGCTTGGCCCTTGGGCACTGAAATGACTGCTCCTACCTATACTGCCCTGTCCAAAGGTTTAATTTGGGTCTTTAGAAAGTGGATGTTTTTCTAAATTCCTGTTTCTGGAGTCAGGCAATTGTGCTATAGGTTTTAACTTTTGCAGAAGGGGTTGTTCCTGCTGCTACATGTGCAGGCAAAAAAGCTAAGACATGTCCTAGAAGCACAAAACCCCAATGAAGACAGCCAACTTCTGTTAGCAAAAAAATAAACAAACAAAAACCAACTCATGATTTGGGGAAGCTTAATTTACAATTTGCGAAGTCTGATATTAACAGCACTGCATATCCATGAGATTTGAACAGCAGTAAGTGATTTCCCCTGCTTAACTCAGTACAAAAAGTAACAAGACCTAAAAACAAAAAGAAATAATCTTTGGCCTCCAGCCCACACAAGCTCAGTCTAAAGAGCAATTCCCAGCGAGGCAGATGGGAAAGCCAAAGCAGCAAAGAGACTTAGTGAAGGAGCAGACCTTCTGTGTGTCAGCTCCACATCATCTTTGTTTTACCACCGCTGGTGAGGCATCACACCTCAAGGCCTAACCAATAATCTCGTTCTCTTATTTTGTAAACAGAAAATGAAAATAATTTGCTTGGAAATCACCAACAGATTAACAACCTCCAGCTGTAACTTTGATGACTAATTCAGCCTACTCTAACCCAGCTGTGCCAAAGTTCTCATTTGTATAATTTGACATCTTCCTACAGGTTCTCTGTGAGGAGGATTAAGAGAAGGTGGGTTTTCAGAGGGAGCTGATGTTTGTTTGAGATTTGTTTTGAAACTGCATGCTCAACAGGGTGCAAAGACTGCGCCTATCACGCTAGGATAAGCTGCTGCACATGTGTCCCACGCAAGAAGTGGAAAGGGCTGATCTGGAAATCAGAGAGACTGTTTTGCAAACCTGGAGGCCTAGTTTCCAAAAGCACTGAATTCAGTTCCATGCTCACAAAAAAAGTCTCTAAGTTAAATACTTTTAAAATCTAAGTTGGTTCCAGCCTGTTTTCAGCATGAAGGCACGTGAAAGCTTTTGTATTAGAAAAAGCAGGAAAAAAATTTGAAATGCAGAGCTGTATTTCCCATGTCTCTTAGCTTCTTTGTTTCTCTTCCAAGCTGGTTTACTGTGTCATTGTGAATCTATTCAAACAAAAAGCACCAGCACTTCAGGAGGAACAGATAGACCAGCCAAAATCCAATGACATCTATTTTCAGCATTAGTTCGGAGCATCTTGCAGTGGGCACGGGTGAGTAGATCCTGGTTGAAGACAAATGCAGCTAATTCACTGTGTGAGCTCAGGGTACCTTTCACCGCACTCCCCTCTGCATCACAGAAAGCTGTCATACTTAGGAAAATACGCCCTTTGCCTTTTCCATGGCTCAGCTAATATTTAAGATCAAGCTGTAAAGATACTTTTTGACCGTGCAGTTTGTCTCTTCACAGGAAGGGAGAGAGGAGGCTGAGGAACAGCCCAGATGCATGAACAAAGGGAACAATGGGAGCCATTCTGCAGGCAGAGGTTGTTGCGTTCTTGGACACATTCACATGGATAAAGGAGATCAAATAAGAGCCTCCAAAGCTGCACGATAAGAGAAAAATATTACAATGCTGTTTTGCAGGCTGGATTGTGCAGTGATTATACAGCAGTTTGTCCAACACAGCTCCCCAGGGCCAAACTGCAATCGGTAACCCTTCCCTGAGACTCCTGGCTTCTCTGCAGAGCCACAGGAGCATCTGATAATTCCCTGGCATCCCCAGCTGTGGAGAGCATTGTGCGAAGACATGGTAAGTTGAATGTCTGGTTTGTGTGCTTTTCACATAGAAAGAGGCCAGCTAGGAGGCACAATGCAGGGAGGGATGTCCGTGTCCCTCCACTGACACTGATCCACTCTTTGGTCTTGGGCAAGTCATCTGGTGGCAGTCCGAGTCCCAGGAGCCGTGGCTGCAGGAGGCATAAGGGGAACCAGGACTCTCTTCGTGCTGCCGTGCAGCCTCCCTGAACATCTGGGCACGGAAAGTATGTCCCGATGGCAACGGGACAGGTATGGGACAGAGCAGCAGATGGAGCTGGGCTGGGTGGTGGCTCTTGGGTAGCAGAGTCCAAGGTGGGATACAGGCAGGTGGACAGCATGTGGGGAGAGGAATGGAGACTCCCCTCCCATGGTTCGAAAGGAGGTACCAGCCAACTCATCCTTTCTTGTCTGACCAGAGCTTCAGTTAGAGGCAGTGCCGGGGCAGCACGCTGCTGGCAGCTCCAGAAAGCTGGAACTGGGCTTTTGAAGAGGAACAGTTCAGGAAATATTATCCAGAGCTTGCTTCCAGACAGCTCTGGCTGATACGGAGTACAGACAGCAAGGAAAGACAAACAAGCATGGCCTCTATTGTTGCCCCATTAGAGCTTTGTTCCTGTGCTCCCAGAGCAGCAGGCAGGGTTGCTGCACCAGCTCTGGGGCTGGCAGGCTGCCTCTGGGCTGGGCTGGGAACAGAGAGGTGCGTCTCCCAGATCCCCTCTTTCTCTGCCAGGGCGTTTCCACGGAGCTACAAATTGCACCACTTCTGACACAGGACATCTCATCGCTGTGCCGCCTGCCCCACTCGCTCTCACCCCCTCTTCAGCCAAGTCTTTGTACCAAACCCCAGAGACGTGGCAGTACTTTGAGAGGCTTGAAAGATGGATGATGCTAACCATCTCTAACAGGAGTCCTGGATGCAGAGATGATTTCTGAGCACATCCAAAGAAGCCCCTTCACCTCCGCTTCCCACCAGCAGAATCACTCAGGGTATCCGTGTTTTAGACAGATGTATGGTAGCCCAATAAAAACAACAGCAGCTTTTATATACAACCTCCAGTCCAAGCTCTTCCAGGAGAGACTGTTTTGGATAACGAAGATATACACATCAAAGCTAGCCCACAGCATCTGCCAGCTTTGCTGGGGGAGCTGCAGCGCCTGTGTCATGGGTATGTTGCAAGGTTTCACTTCCCAGGTGCGAATCCCTCTTCTAGGAGTGAACGGAGCAGAACAGGGCCATTCAAGGCTATCAAGAACGTGCACGAAGCGCCTGTTTCCAGCTCTCCTTTTGCTGTTACTGCGCTCAGGTGGGCAGTAGGATATTCCTGGAGCATCCTCTCCAGGGAGGGTGTTGGGTGTCACGCGGGACAGCGCTCAGTGCCCAGAAGCAATGGGTACCAAAAGCCAATAGGGAAAGTGTGAGCCAAAGAAACAGCCAGTGTCATGTTTGTCCCTTTAATCCAGACTTGGAGATGTGCTAATAGCATGGCTGGCACCTCTGATTGCAAAGAGGGTCACTTAGAAAAGAATGGAGGGAGCCGAGTACCCTGTGCCAGAAAAAGAGAGGAGCTGTTTGTCTGGAGGGTCAGATGGTCGCTCTTGGTTTTCATGCCAAGGTTATCAAGGACGGGGCAAAAGTAAATAGAGACTCGTCTGCTGTCATCCCCCACAGTCGTCCTCTGCAATGACACCAAGTCAGAGGAAAATCCAGTAATTTCACCAGCGTATACAACAGGACCTCCCGGGCAGCCTTTCTCGAGGCCAACCCAAACCAGCACTTGTACCCAGGATTGGTACACGGGGCTGCCACGAGTTTGCAGTGGCCCATGCTCTCTTTTATGATGAGAAAGGCTGAAGCCAGGAGCCCATGCAATTATCATTAAATCAGTAATTAGTGGAGTCTAATTTGTTTTCCAGGCCTTACTTCAGGAGAGGTGGGGGAGAATGCAAGCTTGTCCCAGCCAAAAGAGGGTTGGTTGGTCCCAGCCTGTGCCGGAGCAGGATGGACGGATGGAGGCAGATGGGTCACGGGAACCTAAGAAAGAGGCCCTGGTGAGCTGCACCACAGGTGTTGGTTGTCCCTTGGCCAAGAGCAGCCCTGGCAGAGCCATCAGCCCAGAGCAGCAGTTAAAGGGACACAAAAGCCCACTGCCTATGCTGAAGTCCTAGGAAATGACCTTCTCTCACTATTGGCTTCTGGTGGGGTGTCCATAACACATATAGCTTCCTTGAACCAAAGAGACCTCATCAGCAAGAGCACAGTTGGCCTGGGATAGCTCCTTCTACACAGGACGTTTGCTAGTGTAAAAAACACAGCATAAAATGCTGTCTGCTGACCTGATCTTACTGTCCCAGTGAAAGCTTTGAGTGTTCTGGACTTAGTGCAAATAAATAATGTAGAAAGAATAATACATAGCTAATAAAGCTATTATCTGGAAAGATTGCAGCCTAATCTGCAGTACAATGAAGATAATGAGTGTTAAATCATACCTGGAGCATCCTAAGTAAGTGGCAGTGGTTTTGATAAAGGGTAGGAGTGGATTTCTGGTTTCAGCCTGTTGCTTGCCTATAAATTTCTGGGATCGTGTTGGTCCCTAAACTGCAGGTCCACGTTTCTCCTGGTGGCAGAGCTGGCTCAGCATCCTGCACTCCCGTTGCCTTCATCTTGGCCTGGCCAGGGGAGCTGGCTGGGTTGGCCACACCAGTGTGATCAAGCAAGTGGCACCTGGCTGGGGCGAGCACAAGGAGACAAGACAGGGACAGGGAGGAGACACTGCACCATTTCTGCCTATGCTGGACCTGCATGGCAATGGCTGTGTGTCACCAAAGGGGATCAGCCTTCCCAGTATAATTATTTTCCATGAGGAAGACACTTGACACTCCATGTCCCGGGGACGTGAGGGCTGCGACTGCATCTTGGGATGAACAGTGGCCTTGGCTGCTTAGCCAGGGGGAAGCACACTTTTCCTGGGGCTCCTGCGATGGCAAAGGGAGGGTGATCCCGTGGCCAGAACAAATTCCTGCTTGCAAAATCCTTTGCCCTTGCAGAAAGGCAGGCACAGTGCAAGGGAATTGCAGGGACTGGACTCAGCAGCGCCGCGAGCTCACACCATCATGGGCAGGCAGGGGGACGCGGCAGGAGGGGCTGCTAGATGCACAGCTTTGCAGCAAGCCCCAGAAGCAAGTAGCCATCCCAAGATAAAACACAACACCGCTGGACAAGTTGAGGATACACAAAGGAACTGACAGCCTTTGAATCTGGCCTCACATCAGTGAGTTGTAACTTGAAAGCTTTTTTCAGACCGCTAAGGAAAACAGCTGCAGAAAAATACTGATGACCTGCTTTAAAGGGGAATTTTGACAAGGAGAGAAGCGCTGGGCTCCTGCTGGAAGAGGAGCATCTAGCTCCTCTAAATCCCCTTCAAAAATCCCAGCCTTAGACTGGAGAGCACTGCAGAAAGGCGGGATTTGTATAATCTGAAGAAAATAAAAATACATCTGAGGAAAAAAAGCCAGCAATTTAAAAGTAATAAAAACCTACCTTGAGAAGATGGAGAGAGCTGAAGAAAATAAAAATACATCTGAGGAAAAAAAGCCAGCAATTTAAAAGTAATAAAAACCTACCTTGAGAAGATGGAGAGAGCTCGGGGGAGTCATGAGCAAGGGAGAGGAGTCAGGGAGTGGGTGCTGTGTTTGGCAAGCTTTTGGTTTTGGGCTTCCCCGGGCCAAGCTGAGCTTCTCGGTGCTGGGTAGTGGCAATGTTGGAAAAGCAGCCTGTGCACATGGACCTGTGCAGCGTTGGAGAAAAATATTTGCAATTGTCAAACAGACCAAGCTTGTTACGGTACCCAGCACAGCTCTATTGCTGAATCTCTATCTGCATAGCGATAAAAAGCGGGGAGAGGGAAATAACTCCATGGTGAGATTCTTGCAAGCTCATAAATCACTGCAAGCCCAGGTATCCGGACTGATGAAATCACCAGGAACCCCAGTGGCCCGGTTTCTGCTGCACTGCCTGCCCTGCCTCCACTAGCGATAGTATCATTGGAAGAAAAATGGAGACAAGCTGTTGGGAGAGTGGTGGCTTTTTATGAGCAACAGGGAAGCTATTACAGCCCAAGGCTTTCTTAGGATTAAATGATTTAAGCACCTCTCCTGCATCCTGCTGATCCTTCAGAGTGGGGGAGTCCGATAGCCGAGACTCCTCGGGATGATGATTGTGGTGTATTTGTAGAATCAAAGGTTTCCCCTTGGAGCAGAGCCAGCAAGCTTTGGGAAGAAGAATGGATCCGATACAAAGGGTATTTTAAAAGCCCATTAAGTCTCCTAGGGGCTGAGCTCATGTTCCCACCATTTCAGCAGTCAGTGCCGGGGGAGTGAGGTTTTGTTCCCATCATCTCAGCCCAAGTGGGAAAGTTCTTCTTCCCCCTTCCTCCCCTTCCCAGGTCTGCACAGGGAAGGAATCACCCCAGGGTCTGGGGGCAGACCCTGACTGCAGCCCTGGAGGGAGCTGGGGGGCTGTCGCCTCCCACCTCCTGCACTGCCAGCACCCAGCCAGCTGTGGGGAGGCTGGAGCCAGGACCCCGGGGCTGCTGAGATACCCACAGCTGGGAGCTGTGAGGGACACGTATTTGAACCCTGAAACCTGTAACCTATGCTCATCATTTCTGTTGTCCCTTATACATAAGCCAAGCATCTGGCAGGTGTAAAAATGCTCCCAAGACCTGATCGCACCCCTAACTTGTGATGGGTCAAAATGGGGAGAGCCGTGAACAGAGCAGGCTTTCTGCAGGAGCTGGGGGCTCTTCTCCCAGACAAGTCAATGTCCTGAATATAATCTCTGGAGGGACTGAAGTGTTTCAGAGATGGTGGAAAAGGCTGAGCTATGCATGCCCATCCCCTCCTAGTCACACTGCCTTGGAGGATGCTTGTGGCAGCTCTCTCCATTCTGGCCCCTCTGGGCTGGCTATGTCCTGTGCCTGAGTCAGCATCCCACTCCTAGTGCAACTACATTTGGCTCCCCAGGTTTGGCCTGAAACTTAAACAGCCTGATAGTCCTGTCAGCATTTATCTCCAGGGTTTCTGGAGGCAACAACCAGCCCTAGCAGTCAGCTCTTACTCATGCCGCCCCCGTGGAAAATATAAGAATGGGGTTAGTAATCCGGCTGTGACTAAGGAGGTTACACCTGGGGAGGTCCCCCTTGCTGTTGGTGTGACCGTGATTTCCCTCTCTGCCAGCTTGGCAACACCCTTGTGTCACCAGTGATTTGGGGCAGGGAGGGCATGGCCGGGGTCCATCCATCCCACTGGGGCAGTGTGCAGGAAGGCTGCTGTGACCACCTTTCCTACCGCCCTCAGCCCTCCACTACACGGCAGACCTCTCGCAAGGACTCCTTCTGTGTCAGGGAGATGGTGCTCTCCCAAGTCTGCAGTCTGAGTTTGGGACGCCTGAGCAGCACCAGACATGGACAGCTTTTAGATATTGAAGACATCAGTCCTGCCAGGATATTGGTCAGAGCCTTGTGCATGGACCTACAATTATTGAAAGATGGATGGAGGAGGAGGGGAGATTTGTGTGCTTGGGCAATCAGGGAAAAGGCTGAGCAGAGGAAAAAGAAAAGCTTTCCTGTGGTGTCCAATCCCATGCCCAGACAGGAGACTTTCCAGTAGGGCTATTCCTGCTGGTGCAGCCCAGAGCAGCCAGAGGTAGCTCCAATACCGCACCTTCCCCATCGCAAACACTGTTCCCAGCACGGTGCTCTAATGAGCTGATGAAGCCACAGCAGCACAGAGACCCGCAGAGAGGGGAGCAGCCTGTGGGTACCATGGAAAAGCACATGCGAGCCTGCGAAAGTCCTCTCAGCAGAGAAACTGCAACCGGAACGCAACCACAAGCCCTCCAGGGAAAACCCATGAGCAAATATAGCCAAGAGAGATGATCTCAGGGCGCTGATGTCACCCCATGAGCGCCCAGGAATGGAGCAGGGAGGCTGGAACAACCTGTGCTCGCTCCATCCACACAGAACACAAGCCCTACGATCTCTTAACAGGGACGCATCAGGACCCGCTGCTCCACTGACTGTAACATCGTTGTTCAGGTCTTGTATTGAGGACATGAAAAAGCCACACTGATGCTTTGAAAGATACTGGGAGTGTGTACATCCAGTAAGACAGCTGTCAGGGATGGGAGAAATTTTCCTGCCTACGCTGATTGCTGAGTCTTCATATTCCAGCCCCTGTGCTGGCAGGAACAAAATCTCTTAGCTCCACACTTACTGGAGACGGGAGGCACAAACTTGAAGTTAGGTGCTGTAAAAATTTAATGATGCAGGACAAATCAGGGTGACTAAAATAGCGAGCGAGACAGAGACACTCTTGTGACTTCATGCACTCGGCCAGGACTCAGAGTATCTGGGAGCAGTTCCCAGGTCGACCACAGGCTCCACGTGTCACCTTGGCTGAGTCACTAGGGACAAACGCTGCCAAAAATTGACTTAGGTATCTTGCAAAAGGTAAGTGCTTAGAAGACTGAATTATATCAAAAATCAAGAGGATTAAGATATTTTAAATGCAGCTAGGCCCTTGATGAGCGCTCCTAATTCCCATCAGATAAGCTCCTCTCCCTAATGGACGGCAGACTTAGACTGGGACCCACCTGGTGACCTGGTGTTTAACTGTTTTATGCTCCATTAAGAGGATGGAGGCTCAGCATGAGCCTAAGGTGACTTGGCACTTCCTCACTCTGTCTCTGCTGCAGCTCTGGAGCAAGGGACACTCTACTGATAAGGCAACAGCCTCACTTGGCTCCCTGGCCATCACAGCGAGGGGGGTTTGTAGCCCACTCCCCCAAGCAATGGAGCCAGCATCTGCCCAGGCCACTTGCACTTCCCCATTTGCACTTCTTGCAAAGCCTTAATCTGAGGTTTTACATGGGATTTAAGTGACGCCCTGGCTTTTTGCTGGCCCCTCTGCAAAGGCAATAAATCCAACCCCTGCTAGATGTGAACAAATACAAGCAGCTCTCCCTGAAGGCTGTGTGTGCACGCATCCCTGTTAAACCCTTCTCTGACAGCCCGAGCAACAGCTGGTGTAAATATGCAGTGGTGTCTGTGCTTGAGAAAGAGGCACTGATTTACACCCCTCTCCCACCCCTTCTCTCCTCTTCCTCCTGCTTCCCTGGCCGCTACCCCTCCACTTACCTCTTTCCCTGCTCTTGGGAGATAAATAACCCTGGATGTGAGGAAGATAACAGGGTACTGAACTTCCATATGTTGAGAATTTGCTCTGTCTACCTTGAAACAGGAGGAGTTTTTTGTCTGGTACCTTCGACAGAATTCAGTGCAAGAAACGTCATCTCCAGGAACAGGGGGGAGAAAAAAGACATGGTCAAAGTTACAGATCCCTAATCAGGAATGGCTTGTTTTCTAGCCTGGCTGAGGAGTCTAAGGGGGAAAAGATAGTGCCCTCGACCGGCCCTGAGTAGCACATTTATCCCCAGACATGGCATCTGACCCTGGCACAAGGCTATGAGTGAAACCTGGCACTGGCAAGAGGATCCGTGGAGGAGCATTTGCCCTTGGCTTCATGAGTGGTGAGGAGCTGTGTGACAGGAGCCTGCCCAAGACAGGCCATGCAGAAGCAAGATGATCCAAACCAGGGCACAGCCACACGTGCAGCATCTCACAGGAGACAGCCAGGAGAATGGATGGCAAGGGGAACAGGAGACACTTCTGGCAGCTGCAAAGAGCAGATGAGAGAGGAGAAAGGCAACTGCAAGATCTGCAGAAAGGCACTGGGTGAAAGACCCTGTCCAAGGCACTGAGATTATTAATGGCTTCCTATACCCCCAGCATGCCTGCGAGTGCTTTATGTCCCACTGCCACTTGTCTGAGTAAAGGATTCCCCACAGGACACAGGGGTTTGTGCAGGGGAAGCAGCTGAAAAGGCTGTGCTCTCCCAGCATCTCCCAGCAGAGAGTGGGCTTGGACAGGGCAGATCCGAAGGGAGAGCTCAACAAGAGGCAATAGCTGTTTGCAAGAAGTCTCACAGTCTGCTCTCTAATTATTTCTTACATTTTACCCTTCTCTGAAAACGTTGGAAAAGAAGTCAGTTGCTTGGGCTAAATATCCCCACCTCCACCACGGTACAACTCCCTTGTACGCCATAAAGCATTTCAGTGCATGTGATTAAATGCCATCGAAGCGAACGGGAATTTGCTTACAAGCAAATTACAAATTCCTCACAAGCTTAAGGACTTTGCAGAATCAGGGCCTAAATCCACCAAGTCTCTGCTAACCCTCCCAGCCAGCACAGGCACAGCTGAGTCCTGCCTTGGGAATGCATTTATTTTCCGTTTTGAGGCTATGAAACATTACGCTGAAGCTTCTCCTCCCCCTGCCAGCTGCCGGGAGCTGATGTGAATCCTGGGGCGAGATGGGGCTTGGCGCTGCGAGAGATAATGCTGGATTAGGGTGCGGTTTGTTTTGAGCAGAACCTCCAGCTCAGATACAGAGCCACAAAAGGTCCTCTACGTACTCTAAAAGGCTCGTATCAAAGAAAGAGCAAAAAGCATAATGCTGTCTCCTGCCTTTGAGCTAAAAAAAAATCCCTGACTGCAGTCGACGGAAATCTTCCCCATAAACTCCAGTGGAGTAGGGTGGTGGTAGCAGCTCAGAGTGTGGTCGTGCTCGTTTAGCGCAAGTCTTTGGCTTAGACCAAAACAGCAATTACATAAAAGCTACAGCCCATTTTTCTGCTGAGCAGATCATCTGTGCAACATGAAAGACTATAACCTCAAGAAAAGAGGGTTTTTTTCTTCGAAAATCAATTCTATTTAATTTTTGTAAGGGGATGGGTTCCATATTCCATTACTCTCAGCCGAATCAAGAGCGTCCTTTCAAGTTTCACTGGAGCAGACACATAAAAACTCTCCCCAGGGATAGGCAGTATTGATCTCACATGGGCTGAGCTCAGAGAACATTCACAGGGTCTAGTGAGCAGCTAACGATATACCAAGTATATTTTTACAGATTTAGAACAAAAACCCCATTCTCTTTCTCTCAGCTCAGAGAATATCCTGGTTTAGTTTTGCATACCGTGAACAAACCCTATCAAAACCCTCTTGTTGCAAGGCTTATTCTCCAGGCAGGCTTGGTACCCATGTTCTCCCCTTCTCAGGGCTGGATGCTCACCTGTCTTATGCGACGACTGTTGCATGTGTCCTACTTAAGCCAGAGAGACTCTGGGCACCTGGTTATTGGGCTTTCCCGTGTGAATATAGGACCTTAATTTAATAGGCGGCTGTTGGAAAAACAAGCGAGAAAGCAACACAATGGGACTTGATGAGCAGCCTCCAAACAAGCTCTGAGGAGGTAATTACAAGAAAATGGCTGAGATCAATAAGATGCACTTCCAGATGCCAACCGTTACGCAGCTGCTTGCCCAGGCTGGGAGCCTCCAGGTCAAACCATCCCTACGTGGTTAACGAAAGTCCCTGAGGAGAGCAGTGGGAAGGGGAGTACTGGGAGGGCATTTTGTGGAGGAAAAAAGATGAATGCAAGAGTGTAAGAAAAGGTTTGCTGGGTCGGACATGGGGACCATCCTGCCCGGCATCCTCTCTCTCCCATAGCCAGTGGTGTGTGATAAGCCAAGGGTATGAGAAGTGAACAAGGACGTTTTCCTGTAAACTCTCCAAGGTTGCAGCAGGCTGCAGCTCCAGGACTTCCTGAGCCTGAGGCTTGTATAGAAATACTATAATGAATAGTCCTAGCCTAGCCAGTTACCGAGGTGAAAAATGCTCCATATCTTTGATCATTAGTTCTTTGGTGAGAACAGAGGCCAGAACTGCTCACAGTATTCAAAAGGAGAGCAAATGAGGAATTTGTACAGTATTTTTCCCTCTTTCCTCATTAACTCCTACCCATCTATTTGTTCTCTTGACTGCTGCTCAGCAATCAGTTGATGCTTTCACCAAATTTCCTGTTATAACCCCAGGATCCCGTTCCTGTGGGGTGACGATCAGTTCAGAGCCCATCACTGGGTGCATGATGTCAGGAGTGCTTCCTCTGAGGCTCATCATTTACATTTATGTCTACCGAATTTCATCTGTCATTTTACTGAGTGTCTTGAGGTCCTTCTGCAATTTGTTGCCATTGGCCTTTCCATGCAGCTCGGTGTCACTAGCAACCATTGCCACCTCCCCACCTGCCCCCACTTCCACATCACTGTTGAAGATGCTGAGCAGTACAGACCCTTGCACGGATCTTCACCAAATTCCCCTGGGCATCCCTTTACTGCGGAGACTGACCATCCCTGTCTGGCCTTTGTGGTTTCTGTCTTTAAACCACTTAATTCTTCATGGCTCCTTACTCTCCTCAAGAGCCTTTGACGAAGGATTTTGTCAGAGCCTTTGGGAAATCTATGTCTACTCTATCCACTAGATCTCAGTTGTCCACCAAATCTTTGGATCCATCCAAGGACTGACAGATTTTGTGAGTTATAATTTCTCGCACCAAAAGCTGTGCTGGCTACTCCCCAGTACACTTAGAGATATGCTTATCCTTGTGTCCCACCATTTTCACTGCACCATCACTAGGCTTACTGCTCCCAAAGGTGTCCTTGACACCTTTTACCCCAAAACTGCTTCTGTGTTTGCCACCTCCTATTGCTCCAACACCAAAGTAACGTTAAGAGAGCACCTGCACGCTACAATGAGTACATTGCCATTTGCATCTTGGATCCCTGAAGTACCCCTCTGCAAAAACCAGCTGGTTGTGGCAATTTGTAATTACTCCTTTTGCCAGTATGAACTGTGAGCCCTTTTCCTGGTACTTCAGCTTTAGATAAAGCCTCCAACATGTCCCTCCACAAAGAAGGGTTCCAGCACTGGGAATCTCCCAAGCCCCACCATGATCCAGATTGGACACCTCATGCATCACACCATATGAGAACACGAATTACAGTAATGGGTCTCTTGCTGTGGGCTGGCATGGACACAGAGACAGGCCCTGGGGAATCTCCGGCAGTTTGCATCTTCTCGTGCTTCTGGGGAATGGTTAAGCCCTTGGCAAAGCAGGCATTTCTATAGAAAGGTGTCAATGGTTTCAGAAGAAGCTGTGGATGCCCCATCCCCGGGGATGTTCAAGGCCAGGCTGGAAGGGGCTTTTGAGCAACCTGGTCTGGTGGGAGGTGTCCCTGCCCAGGGCAGGGGGCTTGGAACTTGATGATCTTTAAGGTCCCTTCCAACTCTAACCATTCTATGATTCTATGATTTCAGTTTTCAGAGTATTGACTAGTTTCCAGGAAGGAGCGGTCTGGATTCCCTCCTGAAAGATTCATTCTCAGGATGGCAGCTCAACGGCTGGTGGTTGTTTGCCAAAGGCTAGGCTGTAAGTGTGATTTAAAAAAGCTTAGAGGTGAAGCCAGCACAGTAACAGGGAAGTGGGATGACTTTGAAATTCTCAACCAATAAAGCGAAATAGTTTTTTCCCTGGCAAGTCACACTGATCCTGTGGAGCTCATTGCTACAGGAGAACAGAAGAGGTTAGGAAAAGGACTGGGCGTGGTGAGGAGAAAATCCACTTTATGGAATGGTTGCTTTGTTGAGATAAAGTGTTATCTTGCCTCAAAACCAAAAAAGCCCAGCTGATGTCAAATTTCTCTAACAAATTTCCTGAAACGCTATTGCTTTTTCCTCCAGGGGTGGTACAGACAGCTTGTTTGGAACACGTATGAAGTGTGGGGTTTTGGAGACCGAAACCATATAGGATGGGTTGAAACACTATGGGGCTGACCCTGTTTTATTTTGCAGGTCAGATCCTGGGATGGAGCTTAGACGGGCAGAAAAAGCCAGTGTCAGGCCTGTAGGTGCTTAACCTGTCCGGCACTTGTGTGGACTCTACACTTACACACATTTCTGTCTCTCTTGCTCGTACAGAAGGCCACCTAGGAGTCTGGTGGTCGTATATAACCTATCCTGTCCTCACGTTACATTTTGTTCCACGCTTTGGTATAACTCCCCTAAGGATGCTCTTGCTTTATTTTCCCATCATTGGCTCTTCCTTTGTGTCCGTATCAATTTGTGCAGGCTCCATAGGAAAAACAATCCCTGTAAATCCCTTCTAGGCTTTCAGACCTTCCCATATGGTTGTTGCTGAGAAAAAAAATTAATATGAGATATAAATAGCTTGACCTCTTATCCAGAAAAAACCTGTTTACTTAAGCTAAAATGTTACACGCTATTAATTTGATCTGGAGTTTTGATTTGCACCAAAAGCAAAACCTACTTCTGCATGAAGCCACAGCCTCATCTCACGCAAGGCGTTATTCCAGCGTACGTGGGAATCCAGCCATGTGTCGGATTGCAGCTCGGATAGACGGGAAACGGGAAACCTTGGGAAACTGATCTCTTAAATCCAAGCTGACAAACGGAGAACGTGGTGGCTCGAGGGAGCTCTGCCAGCCAGCCGGGACACTAACCCCGTGTGTGCCTTACCGCCCGTGTCCCCAGTCAGATGGAACTTTATCTTCGTTGCTTTCCTGGGTGGGAGCTGGGCACCCCCCCGGCCCTGCTCCTGTCCCACCCCCCGGGGACGGCCTGGGGCTCCTCTGCCACACGAGCTGTGGTGGGAGACACGCACCGTGCCTCCTGCTCCCCGCATGGCGGCGGCAACCCCTGCCCTGGGCACCGCCACCCCCT
>KZ505805.1:357747-378558 GCA_002844005.1 Limosa lapponica baueri | reverse complement strand
GCTCATCAGTTGCCCTCGCCACCTCACCTATCGTGTCCTGCAAAAGGGCACGTGCAAACTCTGGGGGTGAGGGTTCAGGGTGCATGCTACTTCCATGGTGGGTTTAGACCCTTTTAAATCTAGAAGCAGCCGTTGCCATCAGCTCCTCTGCTCTCCCGTGTGATGGGGACCATAAACTTTTGAGATCAGTAACTTTTTGTTAGCCCTTCTCGGGGATCACGGATGTGCAGTGGGGATTTGCTCTCCTTCCCCAGGACAAGTTCATGAGAGGGAAGTGGCCAGGGCGAGAGCAAGGTGGGACCATTAGGATCTGTGTGGCTTTGGTGGCTTCAGTAGAGCCAGGGAAACATGCTTGCATGGAGGCTCCATCTCCTCTCTGCATTTGTTAAGGAAAGATGAACCACTCTGTTGGGGCACACGTTGGACTCTCTGCCACAATAGAGGTGAAGCTGAGCATGTTTCCTGTGTGCTGTCCACCTCACCCAGCTCCCGACCAACAGTTTGGGGAGATGCTGGCAAATCCTGTGTCTCCTCTGCGACCGATGTGGCAGCTGGCACAGCTGGCACTGTGTTGCCAGTGGCCCTCACTTTTTCTTCTCTGGTGTGTGGGTGTGGGAAAAGCCTGATTTGATGGAAATACTCTTAAGGAAGGCTGTCGACCTGCTTCTTTCCTTGACGTTCACCCAGCTGGAAAGCTGGTGGAGGTTCAGACGACACCTCCCGAAGCGCTGGGGATGTGTGATGTGCAGTGTGGCCATTGCCCCTGCCCAGCACGGCCCCTCCAGCCACAGCGAGGGATGCTAGAGGGGGCGTTGGGTCTCTAATCCCCATCCTCCTAGCTCGTTTCTGCTTGATTCACTCAGCTTTTGACAGATCTGCTTGGTTTGGAAGAGGGAGAGGAGGAGCAGAGCTGCTGGGAATTGAGGAGGGTGAAAGCACGGAGGGAAGGGAGGTGGACAGTGCTGTGGAGGCAAATGCTGGGAGGAAAAGGAGACAACGTGACTTGTTTGCCCAGTGCTTTAGAAGCTGCTCAGTTAAATGAAGCATTTGCTAGGGAGCTAAATTTGGCATTTAAACAGCTTTGGAGCATGTGAATGCTTGGTGTTGCTCTCTTCTCCTTTCTGTGGCGGGAGTCACCTCCTGTCCCCATCTCTCTTTGACGAATGTCCCCCTATTAGAAGTCTGCCTTTATGGGAGGTGCAACTTGGTGGCCACGTGCTTTCAAAAAGCCCTTCCAGTTGTCCTCAAGCTTCTTGTCACTCTGGATCGCCCATCCTTTGACTTATCCCAGCCTGGGTGCTGCAAGCCTTGGCCATCATGACTGATCACAGGTCCCCTCTCCTGTGGTGGCCACTGCATGCCAGAGGGTTTGGTGCTCACCGCATGGAGCTGATTGGTCTGGGATGGGCTGGCTGGTCTTTTGTTGCCTCTCTTTGAGCATCGTGCTTAAGGCAGAGCTCATGCCTCTTTGGCTTTCCTATGCTTTTGCAGAGCTATGTGTTTCTTCTTTCCTTTCAGCCAACTGAAATACTCCTCCAGGAAACTGGAAGATGACTTTTTTTCCTGGTTGTCCCTTGGCACAGAACTGGCTGTTCTTTGTGCGCTTGGGCATACTGCTGCCTGGTAAAGGAAACTTGTAGCATTTAGTTGTATTTAATTTCTGTAGAAGACGAAGGTATTTGAAGCTGTTTCCTCTTCTTGGGCCCCAGAATAACACAGCCCTGTGACTCTGGATGCCAAAGGCAGGTGCGAATCCTAAGGATGGGGATGCAAAGGTTGTTTGCTCTCCAAAAAAATTCTTCTCAGTTAAGGATGGTGAGTATTCCTCCCCACTGTAACCACCCTCAGGAAACAGACTGTGTCCTCCCACGCAATCAGATCGTGTCCACTGTGTGCCACTGAGGTGCCAGCCCAGGCACGGTGCCCCAAGGACTGAAGCTGCTTCCCTGCTCTTGCCCTCTGCCATGTGCCCACCAGCCACTTCCAGACTTGGCAGGGGAGAAGGTTTGGAAGGAGCACACCCCATTTTCCTCATAAAACTCCAAACAAGAGGCTTGGCCTGGTTTAGATTTTAAAAATAACTTGCACATTTGGAAGCTAAAGTTTCAGAAGGGCTCTGAACGGGATAATGACTTTGATCGTGGCAGTCCGAGATCAAGGGAGGGCTTTTTACGTTTGCTGGATCAGCTGGGATATATACTGTAGTGTCTAGACTTTATCATCCTTGAGCAAGTCTTTTTTTTTTTTTTTCAACTCTACAAAAGGTCTAATCAAAAGCCTCTGTACCATTGATAGGAGGGCTCCTTCGGAAAGGAGCCTGCTCTGGGTTTTGATTGTGTCCAGAAGCAAGTTGAAAGAGGTGGAAATCAGCTTTGGACTTCGAAGGACCTCTGAGACTCTGCTTTACAGGCGCTGCCGTTTCTGATGAGGCCGTTGGCGTGGGTGGAAGCTGTTGTGTCAGCAGTGGGGTGAGGAGGCTGGGGACAGAGACCTTCCATGTGCCAGCCCTCCAGTCCCCAGGGGAGTCAGTTCTTGCAGCTGAGCACTGCTGAGACCTTACTGCTCACTGTTTGGCTGCTGCATTTGGGGTTAGCTGCTCAGACCAGCATCTCCCACAACCGTCTCGGTTTTGGCTGTGGGATAACTGTAAATGTCCACATTCGTTGGTGTTTGGACAGAACTTTAGCATTTCTTGCTTAAGTGTGGAAAATATATGTTTTTTTCTCTTTACTTTCCATAAGTGGTTTTTTTAAAACAATTACTTTATTATTTATTTTATTACCTTCCATAATTCCAGAGGATTAGAGGCAGAGGAGTGATTTTCTAAGGTGCTTGGAATAAACTCAAAATCCTGCTGCGAAGGTGAGGGCATCTGGCCACGTGCTTTCACTGACTCTTTGTGAAAGCCCATGTAGCAGTCAAGCTCCGTCACATTGGAGGATGCCCCATTGAGAAAGCAGAGGTAGTTTTTCTTCGAAATGCTGTGTTTTCTGCCCAAGGGTCTTGGGGGTGTTTTGGCAGGTGTGTTGTTGGAAAAGTCATTGCCAACCATGTCCTCGGCGCACGCCGAGTGCATAATACTGCGCTCAAATAGTGGCATGGGCTGCAGCCACAGCCCAAGGCTTTGATGGAGTGGCAGCCTAGCTGTGAAAGCTCAGCTGGAAGCTTTGGAAAACATTTGGATCGAGGATGTAGTAGCTCTGTGTCTGGTTGTTTTCCTTTGCTTTGTCCTTGAGAGAGGGAACTGCTGTTGGGTTTCGTTTTTTTCTTTCTATCAGTTACTCTTTTAGACCTATATATTTCCAGGGGTGAATCAGAGCAAACGCCAGTATATAAACAGTTTGCGGTGTAAAATGGTATTAAAATTGGACTGGAAGGGATCTTGAGAGGTTACCTTGTCCCCAGGGCAGGGTCAGTTGAATCCATGCATCAAGCTGGAAGGCAGTTGTGTTTGCTGGCAGCTGTTTTCTCATAAATGATCTAAGGAGCAAAGGCAGAAATCTACCAAATAATGCTGTCAGTATGTGTGCGCAAGCCTCCTTCTTTTAATTCAGATACTTTGCTGAATAAGTGTTGAAAATGAATGATGGGTTTGCTCCCAGAACTATTCAAAGTAATATTCCAGCCCTTTTCTGCCTTGGCATTTGCCAAAATACTGTGACTTTTGTGGATTTACCCATAGTCTGTATTTGACATGGAGCCATCCCTGTTTTGCCCCATTTCTGAGACAACCAGACCCCAGAAGCCTCACTGGGATGAAGAGCAGTTTTTTCTGTTTCCTGTGAACTAGACATGACTTTTCAGCTCTCCGGGTGGTTCCCACTTGAGCTGCAAGGGCAGGAACAGAAAGCCCCCAGATCCATCCCAACAACATGGGATAGTTGGGGATGCTGCAACACCAGCCCCGTGGAAATCAGCAGCAACCTCTTCCCTTGACATCTGCAGGTTTAGACAGAGCTGCGAGGTCCTGGACAGTGGTGGGTAGAGGAGAAGTCTCACTAGAAATCCTTGTCTGCTTTGAGGTGGAGAGCCAAGCGATGACTTTCAGTTAATCTCTCCTGCATCTTCCTCTGTCCCAGGTTTGGGTCTTTAGTGATGGACCGAAGAAAAACTACATGCAAGAGCCCTACCTTAACCCCCTCGCCTTTTAAAGGTGGTGCTGCAGAGCTTCCGCTGGTCTTTTCAACTTGCTCATAGCTCCCCCATTTGAGCGATGAAAGGCTTTGAAAGAGGTTCACCCTTAGCCAGGTGGATGCTGGCTTGCTCTCTAGCCAGCATTATATTAGAATTAGCATCCAGACAGCCCAGGCTTTTCCATCATCTGGTCCTTTCCCCAACCAGTTTATAGTAGGTGATAGCAAAATTCATCCATTTTTGGCTGTGTGGCAGGCTTGGTGAGCCGCTCCGGGCCCATCTGTACGTTTAAAGTCAAGATGGCTGGCATTAGTGATATTGTTTGGCCAAATGTATGCAGAGATGTCACGGCTTAGATTTGTTACAGATGGGTTCCTGGATATAGTCTAAGGCATTCTGCCAGCCAATTTTAGATCAGTGTAAAAGTGATTGGCATCCCTATAAATAAAGCTGCTGTGGGGTTATAAATCTAAATATACTTATTCATTACATTATTTTTACATCTCAAGTGGGTTGCCATCCTGGTTTATCATAAGCAAACCACGCTCTTTGCATGTGTGTTGTCCACAGCTCCAGAAATGCAGCTTCTGAGGCTTTGAAATACTTTTTGCCCTTGGAAATACGTGTGTGAACTATCCACAAGTCCTGTGCCACGGTGGGATGAAGGACTTTTTCACTGTCCCCTCTTCACAGTCATTCACAGGGGAATGACCCTGTGCCAGAGACTGTTGCAGACAGAGTTCCAGAGGCAGTAGTGGCTGTAAATACAGGAATGTGAACTCTTTCTTTTTTTGGCTCACAAAATGACTTTGCTGGGGTATTTAGTCCCTGTGGACAGGTAAATACTCTGTGTGGCTCCTTCGGTGCTGGGAAGGACTCCCCAGTTAGCATCTCCATCCATGGCCTCAGGCGGGGAGTCTCGCAGAGAGTTTCTTCCCTCTGTGTCGTGGCCTGGGCTGCATGGGAAAGGGTTTTTTTTTTTTCTCCTCGTTTATCTATCCCTGCTGTTGTTTCTGCTACAGGAGCAAGGGAAAAAAGTCCACCAGACCAGCTCCAGGCACTGCCGTGACCTGGGGAGGTGCAGAGCCGGAGGGAGAGCCTGGCCCGCTGCCCACGCGGCTGGGCAGCGATGCAGCTGCTGGTAAATCTGGCTTGGTCTTTGAACAGGCTTACGAAAACACTGCGAGCTGCAGCCTCCGGTTTCTTTCGGTTTGTTTTCCTTCTCCTTTCAAAGCATTTGAATATTCATTCAGTAAATGATGAAGCATAGAGCACACGTCCCTGAGAGGCAGAATATCAGCCACCTCACTTTCCTCGGGAATAACATGCATCATGGAAAGTTAACCTATGATTTTAGCTTAGTTTCCTAATGAAAGGAAGCTTTAAAGTTGGTCTAGCCATCTAGCCAAAACAGGCATCAGATTAGAAGGGTGTTGTGGAGGTGTTTTATTAAGGGAAGGGATGCAATGAATATTCAGTCTGTACTAGACACCAAGGAATACGTGTAAATGTTATGAACATCCAAGCCATAAAGAGTGCTTTAGTTGGATTTACCACGTTACGAGACAGCAGAGAGCCAACACTGCAGGACTCCGCACAGACATGTAGGTGTTGCAGGGGTGATGTTCGCCTATGTGAATTCTCTGATGTCTAATAAATGTAAGTTCATCCTACAGCCTTAATATAAATGTGGCTTATGCTGCTTAGGTTCACAGAGGGAAACCTCTTTGTTAGTCTTGGTATTCCTAACGCTGCTTACCCCACCAAGTGTCGTTTCTGTAACGTAGCAGGACCAACACAGTTTTGTAGGGTCTTCAGAGGCTGGTAGCATGATTTCCATGTCTTCACCCTTTGCTGGAGCTGGTTGCAGGTCTGTGTGCCATTCAGCATTGTGGAGGCAGGGGAGGACAAGCTGCTGGGATATGGCATCCTGAAGGTTGGAGCTGGACAACAGTGTTGAAAACCTCACTATCTTCCACCACTGGAGAGCTTAGTGTAGCAGATGGGCAAGTGGACAGACAGGAGGAGCTGTAAAGCCTGAGTGGTGGGTCCTCGTGTCCTTGCCTTAGGGTTATTTCTGGTGCACAGTGGCTGAGTTGTAGCCGCATGGTGGAGGTGAAAAAGGTTGGCATCTGGAGATGCCAGGAGTGGCACGTGGCTTGCACAGACCAACTATTTGACAAACTTAGAAGGGAAATGAATCACCTTGTCTGGTGCAGGTAGGGGCAGAAATTACCGTGGTTGTGGTTTGAGCCCTGGTGTGTGGCTGGTGCCAGCAAGCAGGGAGGTGGTGGCCTCCAGGAATGATGTTCCCATGGTCCCCGTGTTCTGCTGCAGACGCTAATGCAGTAAGGGAACCCTCTTCTCCCAAGCCAGCAAACAGCTCCTGGTTGGCATGTGTTACCCAGGCCCTGAAGGTCGTGGCGTGGGTGCCCAGAACATCCACAGGGTAGCTGTGCTTGGTGCTGTTGGGAGCTAGCTGCTGGTAGAGGGGTCCTATGTGGGTGTGTGAGATCCTTGCATCACCTCATGTCTCACGGGGGAAGGGAGAGACCCTGAAAGACTAAGCACTTACTTCCCTGCAGGGATATGATGGGGCGCAGGCAGGACTCAATGATTATTGTGTTCTTTGTGAGCTGCCAAATGTTTGCATATCTGCCTGGCTTTTACTGGCTTTTTTCCATGCCTGGTTTTTGTTCTCTGCTGTCTACCAGAGCTTGTATTCTTTGCAGTGTTGGGTTTTATTCTCTTGGGTTTTTTTTAACATTTAGTGCCTTAGTAAGAATACAGCTGAAGTACTGGGAGCCCAAACTAAACCTGTCTATTACCCATTACCCGATTAGACGCCATGGTAATAAGCATTTGAATCTAAAGCTAGATTAGGCAGGGAGCAGTCTGGGGCTGGATTTGCATAGCATGCATTCCTTCTCCATGTGACGTGTTGGTACATCTACTGAAAGTGAATTTATAAAGCACCAGCGTGCTTCAAGTGCTCCTGTTGATGCATGGGTTGCTCCCCCCATGAGGCGCTCAGCTGGGCAAAAAATGCCAGTGACTGCCTGGAAGATGCTTTCTCTCCCCTCCTCCTGCTCCCTCAGTTCATGCAGTCGAGGTGGACGGGTAGCTCTTGCTGGCTCTAAAAACCTTGCATTAGTGAGGTTTTGAAAGTTTTTGCCTCTAGAGGGAATTATTCCAGGGTGTTTTCTCTTCCTGTGGCATCTCTGGAGGTAGTGGAGTGAATCTGGAGTTCTCAGGTACCGAAATCCAATGTGCAGCTTCTTCAAGCTTTTGCTGCAGTGTCACAGGTCTTGTGCTGGAAAATGCTGTGAAGATTTGTTAGCCAAAAGCTATTTAATTTCCTTCCCCTGTGGACAGTCACAAGACTGTGGATGATCTTGAGGTCAGTCTCTCTTGGAGGTTATTTCATTAGCATGTGTTTGGGGCATCCTAACTGCAGTTTTAATTTGGAGCAATGAGCTACTGAGTTTAGACATGAAGGAAAATGTTTTTCAAGGTTTAGGGCAGTGGCTATGCAGCGGACTTGCAGGTTTTCTGTTTTAGGGAGGGCTTTGAGATGGAGGTTCTGGATGTTGAAGGTTCTGGATGTTCTTGTTCTGTTGTAGGGAGGGTTTGAGATGGATGTGCCTTGTGCTAAGAGCTAAGCAAAAAAACAGCTGTGTCCAGCCTCTTCTCGTGGTGACCTCCATCTCATGGCAAAGCTTATGGCAACGATACCTTTGGGTGTCTGAGTGGAGACGTTCTGTTGTCATTGCAGCCCCTGAGCCAGAATGCACCATCCCCTCTGGCTTGGCTTTTGTGTTGGTAGGGCTCTGCTTAGCTCCTTCAGGAGCTCACCGAAGGTGACTTGCTCCACTTGAAGCATTTGCTTGGCCGGCTTGTGACCCTTGTAGCATGGGCATGAGGATGTACAAATCAAGGAATAAAGCTCAGCTCACTGAGCTTTGATTTCACTTCAAGCTTGGTTAGGCCTGCTGGGCCCCGCTTTGAGACCCTGCCACCACCAGGACTCAGGAACTCTCAAGGAAGTGAAGTTCTCCACTGCTTCGTATTGTGAGTAAACCGGCCTGGTGTCGGTAGGGAGAAGTACTTTCACTTTGGTGGCCGAAGTGGGGGACTCCAACCACAAGTAAGAAGTCATCTGCAAGGAGCTGTGGGCTTGGAAAGGGCCAGGAGCATCAGGGACCGGTTCAAAGATGCAGGAAGGTGAGGGAAGTGATGGTGAACATGGAGCATCTCAGCGGGTCCAGAGATCACAGTGGGTGCACAGGAGGGAGCTGGTGGATGGGAGAGGGCAGAGCAGGGTGCTGTACCCCAACAGAAGTGGGTGACATTGTGCCTTCCTGAGCCTGTGTTGTGCCTGTGGTGTCCGCTGGGAAGGTGCATCTGGTGTGGGGCTAGTCCCGAACGTATGAACACCCAGACTACCCTCCTGCAGCTGATGAGATTAAATTAAAAACCCCAAACCCAGTTATTTTCTCTCAGGGTGTCTGAGCCTCTCAGGATCCCCTTGGGTCACTTTTTCAAGCAGTTCTTTGCAATTGGGAGGCTGGGGTGTTTTTTTCTTTTTTAATGACAAAGGAGGTGATTGCATAAACATCTACAGGGGTGGGAAGCTTGTCTTGCAATTCGTGGCGGGTACAGTGTGAAAACCTGCAAAGAAGAGAAATGCCCTCCTGAGCGTATCCCTGCCAGGGGGGTGGTTGCTGTCACTGCAGCATTACGCCTTCGAGGGGGGGTTCCTCGCTGGAGTGTTTACAGTGTTTACTCCCGTGTGGTGGAGACGCTGGTTTTTTAAGCAGCATCTAGAGATGGAGGCAGGCAGGATGCCTGAAGCAGTAGTGATGCTACTGGATGCCCTGTTTGGACTTCAGAGCGTCTGAGAAAAAACAGATTTGGTTAAATGAATGTGCCCCAAAAAAAAAATATAATTCTGTGCATGCACTCGGTGTGTTTAAATTTGGTTTTGAATCAATGCTTCTGATCCTGATACTTTCCTGGATTAAGCAGTAAAATAGCCTCTATTGATTTTTAGTTGCATTCCCTTGGGATCTGCACCAGGTGGATGTTCCCCTCTGGATGCCTCTGCCAGGCAAGAGGAACTTTCATTGGGTCCATCCCCAGCAGCGATGGGTTGGCCAACTCCAGGGCGAGCCTTTCCTTGCTCCCTGCCATCGGTGGGAGGCAGGATGCTTAGGCAGTTAAAATGGCCTGCCTCCTTTAGGGCAGGTCCTCCAACTTGCAGGCGGTGGGTTTGAGCAGCTCTCCTGTGAAAGCCAAGTCTCTCTCTCCGGCAGCTCCGTCCTGCTCAAAGCAGAGCTGCTGCCATAAGCTACATGGTGCAGCTACATAAAAAAATGTAATCAAGCCTTCCAATTAGTTTCTCCTGCTGTGCTCGCCTGCTTTTCTCTATGATGTTTAAATGCAAACAGGCTTTTAGTGTAATGTGATAAAAATTGTTGCTTTTCCCCAGGCTGGGCGGGAGCCCTTGTTGCACTGACGCTGTTGGGATTGCGTTGTGCCTGACGTGAGCTCACGCCTATTGCCTTCCAGCCTTCCTCTGCTGAAGCACGGGGAGGTATTAGTGTCGTACTGGGAGGAAACTGGCCGGTGGGCCACTTCTGCCATTATCAATTTGTCAAGAAATTCTCAACCCCAGGTTTGTACTTTAGGGGGAAAAAATCACTCTGGATTAACATCAGGATTTAAAAATCTTTAAAGGGAAATCAGCATCAGCATACGGGTAGGACATCTGAGAGATCTGACAAATGGGTTTCTTTTGCTTTGGGCACTTTCTAGCCTACAAGTTGAATGATATCTTGAAGCTTAATGATACCTACCCATCAGGGGCCCTGTTGGGAAGGACTCCTATGCACAGCAGCCTCCATGCAGTTTCCATTTTGAAAGCGAAAAAAACCCCAGCTTGCTACACACCACAAGCTGCATGAACACATGTGGTTCCATTACCCTCACCTTAAACGTGGATAATCTTAAAGATTTCCAAACGCAACCCAAAACGAGCCTGTCAGCTCCTTATTGCCTTGTCGTGATGGTGGCCTCACGGCAGATATTGCTGTTCTGATGGACTAGAAGCATCTGCTGCTGAGCGACTTGGAAACTCCAGTTTGTGGAGCCAAATTAATGAAGAGGCTTTAAGAGAGGAAAAACCTGCCTGCCGCCCCCCTCAGTTTTACACCCGGAGAGCCCGTCTCTCCCCAGAGGTTACTGCTGAAGTAGGGAGCAGTGGAATGGAAAGCTCAGGAGCGAGGCTTTGCATCCAATAAATCGAAGTCGGAGCCCAAATATTCACTGGAGGAGCAGGGCTTGAGGCTGGGGGGGGAGGAAAAAAGGGGTAATTAAAATAAAGCTTTTATTGAACTATTGTTCTTCAGGAAAAGGCTAATTGGCAAACAATTATCCTCCTCCAATGGGAAATACAACTCCTCACGCCCTGCTTGCCAGGCTGTTGAGTTTTTATTGACAGAAGCTTTGCATCATCAAAGGGAGTAGTCAGAGCTGGGAGTGATTTCGGAACTGAAGCGACTTAATTCCATGTTCTTTTGGATGTAGAGGGATGTAGTGAGAGGGGAGGCCTCCTTCTAGTGGCTGGGCTAGGAGGTGGTTCCAGCGCCTGTCCTGTCGGGAGGTTTCTGATCACCGAAGCTGTTCTTCCTGGCTAATTATACGTAACGTGTGATACTCTGGGGTGGGCTTCACAGCTCAGTATCATCAGCCTCCTGGAGGTGTTTTGTGCTTTGCATGAGTGTTTCTCCCAGCTGGGGCCAAAACCAGCAATGGGAATGGAATAGGGCTGGATGTTGGCTTGTGCTTGTGCTGGGTGATGAGGGTGGAGCTGGGACGGAGGAGGATGTTGGCCCCGGGATACTCTGTGGGGCTGTGGCAGCCCCCTGAGCTGCCCAGAGGGTCTTGCATCCTTCTCTTGACTGTTTTTTTGCCTGGAGGGCTGCCTGGCCAAGGCTTGGTGTTGCCCAGCCTGGGTATCTGCAGCACTGCAGGGCCAGGCGCCTGCAAAGGCTCCCTCACAGACCGGGTTCAAATGGCAAAGAACAACTTTTGTGAGGGTCTTCTGTGCAAGGCTGTGGGCTTTCAGGAGAGCCCTGGGTCGGTGCCGATCCCTCCCTGTGCATGGATCTGAAAGGGCTGTCTCTGCCTGTTTTGAGCCCCACCACGGTGCAGCGCCGGTAGCTGCCGCCCTGAAACAAGAGCGGGGTGAGGGGAGCCCCAGCAGGGACGGCCCCACGCATCGCCCTGCGCCTGCCAGGTTTTTCTGTGCTGCCTTTTGAAGCCAGGCTGGGGAACAGGGAGGGCAGGGGGATGCTCCAACATCCTTCCTGGAGAGCCCCCCGCGCCACCTTCGCCTCCCTCCCCCTTCCTGGGAAGTCCTAACCCACCTGGGAAGGCTGAACCCGCCTCCGACAAGCGTTGTGCCTGGGTTTCAGGATGCAAATCATTGAGGGCATTTAAGCAAGCAATGTGTGACTTGAAAGCTCCTTCTTCCTCCCACCACCAACCCACCCTGCTTTTTGATTTGCTTCTGCAAAAGGGCCATAAATCCATCCGGCTGCTGGAAAAAAAGCACACGTGTGTGTGTGTAGAATTGGGTCACTTAGCACCCTAGGGAGTATTAAGAAATATATATATATTTGTAAAAGTTCCCAAACTGGGTCTCCTCTGTGATTCCATGCTTGTTGTCCTTGTTCCTTAAATGGCATTTGCCTGAGCTGATCTGCTGGAGCTCCCATAAGAAGGAGTCTGTTTAGAGGATCTGGCGCCGGTGCTCAGCCCATCACCGATTAAGTTTACATGACCTCCTTCGCTGTTACTGCGCCGCTTCCCATCTAGCTAACTGGGAAGCTTCCACCAAGGTTTGGTTTTTAATCTTCAAAAACTAAACAAAGTTTTGCTCCAGCAGCATCTTCCCTGGTTGGATTCATCTGTGCACTGAGCTATGCTGGTCTCTGCAACTACAGGGGCGTAAAGGGCTGTGTGTGGCAGCTCCTGCCACAGAGGGTGGATGCTACAAGCCCTCAGCATCTTCTCCTTGGACCCAAGCTTATCTCCATGCTCTGAGAGACGTGGTCCTGCAATACTCTGGCAACCATCCCGTGCTGTGGATTTTTGCTGGCTTGCCAAACCAAGCAGCGCTGCTCCAAGGATTGATTTCAGTTAGAGAGCTTTAAGACAGATCTCATCTCACCCCGCTGAGCACCACGCTCTTCCCCCCAAAAACTGGATTGCAGAGTCTACAGCCTGTGTGCTTCCCGTAGTGGGGACCTTGCTTGTGCTCTGGAGAGGTGGCTTCCAAGCTGAGCTGTGATGTCCTAGCGGTGTGATGGAGGTGATTGCTCTTTTTTCTGGGTAGCATCAGCAGCAGCTCTAGATAGGAGAGCTCCATGCAGACGCATGCAAAAAAAATCTCTCCCAGCACTTTCATTGCTTGCAGTAGGTGTAAATTTTATTTAGCTGGAAAAAGGAGAACTTTTTCTGGTGTGTTAAAAATTTGTGAAACTACATTTTCCTCACCGGTAAACATATGTTTACTGACTCTGTGAATGAAATGGTTTGATTTTTCTTGCTACACCCTGAATTTCACCATTGAGCCTCTGAAGTTCGTCTGCCCTTGAGCACAGCAAAATGCTTTCTTGCAAGACAGCAGGCCCAGATGTACCCTTCAGTTTGTGATTAATGCCACAATAAAAGGAAAGAATACAAAGAGAAAGCAACACATTTTAGGCAAAGGTTGGGTTTTTGTCGGTGCTGGCAGATGGGGCTTTCCAGAACGAGCGGGGAGGCTGCAGCTGCAGCCAGCCCCTGCTGGACCCTGCGCAGCCCCAGCAAGATTTGGAGATGCGAAACCCTCTTCATCGGGTTCATGGAGGATAATAGGATTTCTGGGAAGGAGGATCTGGGGTAATTCAGGATTTGACGGATGTATTTATAAATCCATGAAACCCAACTCTTTGAGATTTGCTTGCGTTGAGAATTACGGCTCGTGTGATTTAAGGATGAGTCAGGCTTCTCCCGCCAGCTGATTTTCCTGAAGGGTTGTGGGAAGGGTCCTGTCCCTGTCCCCTTTCGTGGCTGCTGTTTCACGGGTGGTTGGAGGGGGAAAAGGCATTCATCAAACAGTTTAAAGCCTTGTAGCCAAGTGTTTTGGCTTTTTTCCCCCTCCTGCCTGTATGCGTGGATCTCCACCAAACACACACATTCCCAGCCTGTGCATGAAAGCGGCTTTATGCTGGAGAAAGGGGTTTTTGGAAATTGGCACAGGAGCCTGTGGCCAAAAAATCATCCTGGTTGCTTTTAGTAAGAACGGCCGTGCTGGGTGTGTGGGCACCATGCTCAGCGCGGGGTCTGTGCTGGAGGTGCTGGTGATGGGCTCAGGTCCTCTGAGCTTCTGTGTTGGAGGGAAGGTGGCTCCTGCTTAGGGGAAGGCAATCCTGCTTCTGAGCTTTTCATCCACACAAGGGCTCAATTTCAAAGCTTTTATTTTTAAAATCAGATAGTGCTTGGGTCCCCCTCATTAAAAAGGGTGTCTTTGCACCGGCTTTGGTGCAAACGTGAAACAGAGCAGCACTTCCCACTCGTGAGAGGGGTGAGCCCCGACGCTGCTGCCTGGCCGGGTGGGCAGCGCACCACACACGTTTTGGAGGGCTCGCAATCCTGAACCCCAGGAGTGGTCGGGTTAGCAGATGAGGCCGAGGAGGGTGCTGGCTGTCTTGGGTCTGCAAGGTGAAAAATCAAAACGTGTCCAAGGAAGGCTGTGCTGTTTCTCAGCGGATGCCTCAAACGTACAGCTGGTCTGAAAAAAGCCGTGGGAGCGTCTAGCTTTTATTGCTGTGGAGGTCTGGACATGACTTAAAGTGGGAAGAAAATAGTCTAGAATTGTTTGTTTAAAAAAAAATGATGCAAAGTAATTAGCGGGTTGGATGTGCGCTGCGCCGCCTGCTGGGTGTTAGCACCGAGGGAGGCAGCACCGTTGCTCAGCGGTGGGGGGGGACAAGCATAGGGTGCAATGTGTGGGATGCCAAATTTCTGCCTTCCGTGTGCTGTAAAAAGTGGTCCAGGACACCCAGCTCCAGCACTCGCTGCGGGTGACGGTGTCTTCTAAAAGTGCCTGCCGAAGCCAGGCGCCTCCTGGCCACCACCAGCCGAGGAGGTCACTTTGCAGCGACGGAAGAGAGCCAGGAGATGTCTCGGTCGGGAGCATCCCAGCTTGCACCCACTCCGCGGGGTGCGGGGAGGCAAAGCTTGGTGTGGCCCAAGATGCTGGCATGGGTCAGGGCTCAGCAGAGACGGTCAGTGAGCGTCACTGCCCTTGCACAAAACCACTCTCCCCTTGTGCAACGCGCTCCAATAAAGCTCCTCGTTGAGAAAGAGCTCGCTCAGGCTTTTGCATCCTTGTTTTGGGAGGGGATGGGAGAGGAGCCAGGGAAACAACAAGCTAATATTCGCATTTGAGGATTTAGCTCCTAGCTTCTGGGCGGGCTGGGGGGCGGGTGTGAAGGGGAGCGTGCACGCTCCTTTACATGTGTTTGTACCCTTGCTGGGTATTTTTAGGCTGCAGACCGCAATGCTGCAATACTGGTGCTGGCTTTAAACCAGCTTGTTGGGGCACCGGTCACAGACAGGCTTTGGCAGCACCTCGCTCCACATGGGCTAATTTAGCTTGCCAAGGAGGCTGTTGAATATGCAAGCAGTAGTTGCTGCTCTCCTTTCCTTAAAGCAAAGGCGAAAGTGACACCGGGGTCCAATTTTCTCCTGACGACTGATTTCATTTAAGCCCTGCTCAGGGCAATGTAGACTTGGTGATTTTTTTTTGATTTTTTTTTTTTAAGGGCTGGGAAAAACAACAAACCTTCTCTCTCTGTGTATTGCTGAGCTGCAGCCCGTGGCCTCTGTCCTGCGTGGGGAGCCCCATCCGTCCTGGTGGCACATGTGGGCTAAGCTCCTTCTCCTCCTCCTCTCCCTGGCCTTTCAGGCTGAACCCATCATCCACACATTTCCACGCTTCTTTCTGTGAAAGTGAAGTTGTTTGGGAATGACTCAGCCCCATCAGTCCTTCCTTGGGATTTGGGGTTCCCTCAATGACCCTTCCCTGGCTCTGTATGTACAGGGGCAATTAATATATTCTGGCCCTCTCAATAGTAAAGCCAGAAGGCACCGTTAGATCCCAATCTGACTTAAATTTATTGATCTAATTAGCACTCAGGTATAAATGGGAGGTGAGAGCAGAACACTTAAGGTGATGCTGTGTGGAGCTGGTCCTTTCTGCTGTCCTTAATGTAAGCTCAGAGGTCGCTGGGGGCTGTTGTTTTTTTCTCTTGGAATAACCCATTTCCGCAGGATTTGCAGGGGAGGAGGAGGCTGCGTAGCTGGACTTTGTTCTGACGATGCAATCTGCACTGTCTGCAGCTCCCAGTCACCTGCCAGGGAGCCACGTTTTGATTTTGATCCATCATGTCAATGAATATTCATCAGCCTTCTGAAGGCTTAATGCTGTTTGCCTGGTAGCTAACACGTTTTCTCACTAACTTTTTTTAGCCTTGGTTGCTAATAACCTACAGCCCCCTCAGCCTACACTATAGGGTGGTTTGGTTTTTTTTAATTGTTTGTAGATGAAAATGAGGAACCTCAATAGCTCCAGAGCTGGCAGCTGCTTAAAAATACCTTGTCTTGGTTACTGCATGACTGTCTGCTTTAAAACTCAAAATTAAATCTTGCCTTCTGGTCTGTCATTCAAATTCCTCGTAAAACATCGTCAGGAGCATGTATCTCTGAAGGGCGTGTGTTGTTCTGATAAAAGCTTTCCGTACATCTTTGCAAGCCCAAGTCAGATGTTGTACGTAGCAGCAGGTCTCAAGGACGAGATTGACATGGTATTGAAAAGGGGGTGGAAAATGCCCTCTGGAAGAAGAGAACGGGTCCGTTTGCTCTGGACTCGCTGCAGGAGCAGGAGTAGGTCCTGCTCTGGGCATGGCGTGTCCATACCCATGGACTGGGAATGACCAAGCGACCAGACTTTGCACAGCTGAGGACGTGCAGGTCAGAGCTCCCACGCCAGGCATAAAGCACGGGACAGCCACCAGCATCTTCCTCTGCACCCCACTCCTCGTGGCTCTTCAAAACTCAAACCTGCAACATTTTTCTCCCTGCTGGAGGCGACAGAGGTCTGCAAGTCTTTGGGTTTTTTGTTTCCCTCCCTCCCGTAGGAAAGAAATTCCCCAGCAGGTCCAAAACCCCTGCTAACATGGAAGAGACGCCAGCAGGCTGCTAATGGATTTGCCATGGTGTGGGCTGCTTGGGGAGCTGTGATGAGAGAGCTTTCATGGCAGCTGAAATTCCTCCAGCGGCTGCATTTTTCTAAATCCATGAAGCTAAATGTGAAATGAGATTTGGGGCTCTTCAGGAAGGAGGGGACCCTCCAGACCGGGTGCAGGGCAGTTGCACAACCTGTGAAAGCCCAATAGCTGTTTCCCACCGTTCGTGATTCAGCAGATGATTACACATTGAAGACAATTTCAAAAGTCAGGTCCTCTGTTAAAGTAATGTGGGTAGAGCCTGAATTTTCTGCAAGGTCCCTATTTTAAGAGGGCAGCATTAGCCACGCAAGCGGTTGGTGCAGAGTCCAACCCTGGGTCTGCCCCCAGCCTGCCTTCGGTGCTCGCTCTCTACAGGGCATGGCAAGTGTTTATTTGGGTGTATAAATCCAAATGGCTGGCTCCAGGGAAATCAGACACTTCTCTCCAAATGCTGACCTTTTTTCCCCAAGTCCCTTCATAGCTTTGTTAATAAATCTGAGTCATCTATAGTTCAGTCTTCTGCATTGACCTTGGCTGTTTGTCCTGTCTCTTAACATCTCAGCCTCTTGTTTCACAGAGATAAAATCTGTCGGTGTGTGGCTTTATGAGACAAATGTTTAGGCTTTTTAAAAATTCTCTACTTTGCTGGTTGATTTTTTCTTGTTAGGGCGTTTCCCTCCCTTCCTCATTCCTTGCAGGTGGCCCTTCTCTTGTATTGTTGAGTTGACAGTTCCAGTTTTGGGACAGTATTTGCCTGGTCCTTGCTGTTACTGGTTGAGCAAGACACGTCTCCTGCCCTCAGCTTTGCTTCTAGCCTGACTTTAAGAAATCAGCAAAACCCAAGCGACTGCTGGTGCAAGCAGTGCCCCACACGAGCCACTGCACAGGAAAGCCAGAGCTTCTGGCACCGTGTGAGTTTTATCAGCTGAAATCGCATCTTGTAAATGTTTACTGGAATTTCAAGTAGGGCTTATCTAATTAAAGCCCAGTAAAACTTTCCATGAAAAGCTGCATGTTTAGGGGCGCGTTTAAGAGCTGGGGGGATAATATAGGATATTTTCTCAGCTTGGCTGCCGTCTGCGGCTCAGGGCATCCTGAGCCACTTGAGGTCTGTGAGTACCGATTCCTTGAGTACCTATGAGTACCAATACCTTGTGGCCCCGAGCACATCCAGCTGTTCCTGGCAGCAGCCTCCCAAATTTGCCATACCCCTGGCCTGACTGAGATGGGGGCTGGCCCGGCTGTGCCACGGCATGGGGAGGTCATCGGGGATTTGCTGAGGCTGGCAGCAGTGGTGGGGGTCTCCTGGAGACACCTGGCTCCCCATGGGGATGGCGGTGTGTCCGCCTGCTGCTGCCAGCTTCAGCACAAGGCAAAGCAAATGTGTCTTTTTTAATTCGCGTGGTTGTCAAGGTTGCCAGGACCATAAACATCAAATCTGAGCAGAAATATTTGGCAGATAAGCTGTCTCCACTCTTCCCCTCTGTGCCAAGCGCGCGGGTGGCTTTGATTCCTCCTCCCCTCGGCGGGACAGGGCGCAGTGCTGCGGGGCAGCTGCTCCAGCCTCCTCTCTTCTCTTCTCTTCCCCTCAGGATCTAGGGCCCAGGAGGGAGGGACGCAAAGGATTTTGGCCATGGCCCCGAGGAAGAGGAGTGGTCGGGGGCTCTCCTTCATCTTCTGCTGCTTTCGCAGCAGCGACCACCCCGAGATCACGTACCGGCTGCGCAATGACAGCAGCTTCGCCCTGCAGACCATGGAGCCCACGCTGCCCATGCCACCGGTGGAGGAGCTGGACGTCATGTTCACTGAGCTGGTGGTAAGTAGGGTGCTTTTTATTTGTCTTTCTTTTTCCCCTCTTTCCCCCCAGCTCCCCCCCCTGTTTCTCATTTCCCCAGGCTTGGTTTTGAGTTTTGAGACAAGCTTTAGTGTGAAGGGAGCATCAGGGGCTGCTCTTGGGAGCGGTTTTGCACTGAAGCTTGAGCTCTGCTCCTCCCTGAAATCCTGCCAGTTTGGGGTGATTTCTCTTTCTCCTTAGAAAGTCTTGATTTCTTAGAGCAGCGGCTGGGGGCCGGTCTGGCTTTGTGCACCTCAGGGGTGACACAGGTTACCCTGTAGGTACAAAGTGACCTTACGAGGCACCCTGCTTCACAGAAATCCTTGGGTGTGGGCTGAATTGAGATTTGGAGAAGTCAGGACATTGTTTCTTTATTCCTCAGTACCAAAAGTCAGAAAAACATGGATAAGAAAAAAAAAAAAGTGAAAACATTTTGGTGTGGTTTGCTGGATGGGCCCAGAGTGCTTCACCTGGAGTTGAGTCATCAGTGAAATGCGGTTTCTCTATGGTGCTTGGATGGGTCGAAGGAGCTAGGAGTCGAGATGCTGGTCGGTCACACCTCATGGTATAGCATGTCCCATTAGATGCCAGGCGGCGTGGTTTTGGTGAGCCAGGCCACTTGGCAGAGGAGAGCTCCAGATTGTATCACGAGAGCTGGTTTTCCCAAACATCCTTCTCCACGGGCCAGATGAGAAGGCAGACTGGGACACCCAACATGGCACGGCAGGGACAAGATGTCCCTGCAGCAGGACTCTTCTTGCAGCAGTCCTGCAGAACCCCACCAGTCGGGTTTGGTTTGTTCAGGTGGAGTGACTGCCTCTGTTCCACGTTTTTTTCTGCTGATAATTGTGCCAAATCAGATTTTCCTGGGGAGAACTCTCCCTGTGCCCCAGCTGAAGGCAGCATAAGAGCTTGCTGTGCTGCGGCTCGGTGTCACCAGCCAGGCTGAAGGAGGCATCTATGGAGGCTCAGATGCTAGACCCCCACCAAGCCTGCGGCACCTCGTCTCAGCCCAGGATTTTCAAAGCATCTCCCCCAAATTCAGCCGGATGCTTCGGGCAGAGGCTGTGCCGCGGGGACACTGTGTGTGCGGTGAGGCAGGAGCCCAGCGGCACTCCCAGGGACCAGCCGGACCCAGGGCATACCTTGGTGGGGCCCTTCTGCTCTCCAGCCCTTGTTCCATGCTGCCAAGATTTATTTTTGTTTTGTTTTCCCCCCAATCAAGGGTGAGAATAAGGCTCTGAGGCAGCTGCTGCTCTGTGGCACGCCGGCAGCAGGACCCATGCTGGCTACCTGGGGACTGAGGTCACATAGAGGGGGGGACAGTGGGTGCCCACCATGCTCCCATGCAAGCAGCTGCAACCCCCTGGCTCCCCAAAAAACCCATCAGGAGATCTCAATCCAAGTCAGGTGGGAGGGAGGGGGAAGCCAAGCTCTGCCGTGCCGGCGCAAGAAGGCAGATTCCCATTCAGGGCAGTGAAGTTGCAAAGCCCACCCCTCCTCCGTGTTGTACTCCTTCTTGCTCTCAGTGACCTGTTGGTGTCGGGTATTAAGTTTCAGCATTAGTTAAATGGTTTGGAAAGTGTCCCACTGATTCTGTATAAACCCATTGTGTAACATTTGGAAGAGAGACAGAGAAAGCACTTGGAGGCGCTGGGCTGATTTTTACGCCTGCGGAAGCCCGATGCCACCCGGCCTGTCACGCTCGACCATACAGGGCGGGATGGCTTGTGCCCGCTCTGTGGGACCAGGGCTCCCTCCAAAGTCCTCAGTCATCTCAGGCTAGTGGGTTGAGGGAAGTCAAAGGGGTTGGAGGGGATCTGGAGGCTTTGCCAGCTTGGGCTGGTCCTCAGCCAACTCTTCTCTTGCAGCTTAATAGTGACTTTTCTGCCCCATTTGTTCCCTTCAGGGACTTGGAGTGGCAGGGGTGGAAGATTTCAGGCCTGGGATGGGCATCCTCGGGGATGTTGCAGCAGTGAGTTTGGTCACCAGGATGGACAGTCCTCCCACAGAGACCAACAAGCAGGGTCCCTCCTCTGCAGGTCCCAGCCTGCTGCCTAAATCAAAGGGCAAAGCCTCTTTCTTTTTGGAGCCATCCCACAAACTATTCTCTGGGCTTCGGGTGTTTTTAAGTGCGTGGGTTTGTCTGAGGGAGGGAACATCCAGAGCATGAGAAATCAGTGACTGTCCCGTGCCAGCGGCCAAGGAGGAGCGCCTGAGCTGCAGAGGGACCTGGAGCAGCTGACTCCAAGGTCCATCTGCCCTCCCGGTGTGCGCTTTGTGTCTGCTGTGTGTTACATGGACACTTCAGATTTTAAATAGGATACTTAAATAGAATAGTGAAATAGTTAGGATTTTATGGCTGTGCAAGTGTTTCTCAGGAGGAACAAGGGGGAAACAGGGCATGTTTTCTTTTTTTTTTTTTTTTGCCTGGGCACAAACAGGAGCGATCAGCCCGTGGGAAATGCCCCGTGTTCATCCTGGGCTGCAGGGACGATGTGC
>KZ505805.1:340383-351921 GCA_002844005.1 Limosa lapponica baueri | reverse complement strand
CATCTTCATGGCCCTCCGCTAGACCTGTTCCAACAGGTTCATGTCCTTCCTGTGCTGAGGACTCCAGGGCTGGACATAGTGCTCCAGGTGGGGTCTCACAAGAGCAGAGTAGAGGGGCAGAATCACCTCCCTCGACCTGCTGGCCACGCTTCTCTTGATGCAGCCCAGGATGCGGTTGGCTTTCTGAGCTGCCAGCACGCACTGCCGGCTCATGTTGAGCTCCTCATCCACCAACACCCCCAAGTCCTTCTCCTCAGGGCTGCTCTCCAGCCGTTCTCTGCCTGACCTGTATTTGTGCCTGGGATTGCTGTGACGCACGTGCAGGACCCTGCACTTGGCCTGGCTGAACTTCATGTGATTTCTACGGGCCCACCTCTCAAGCCTGTCCAGGTCCCTCTGGATGGCATCCCTTCCCTCCGGTATGCCGACTGCTCCACACAGCTTGGTGTCATCGGCAAACTTGCTGAGGGTGCACTCAATCCCTGTCCATGTCTCCGACACTGTCCATGTCTCCGACAAAGATGTTAAACAGCACTGGTCCCAGTACTGACCCCTGAGGAACACCACTCGTCACTGGTCTCCACTTGAACATTGAGCCGTTGACCGCAACCCTGTGAGTGTGGCCATCCAGCCAGTTCCTGATCCACCAAGTCCATCCATCAAATCCATGCCTTTCCAATGTAGAGACCAGGGTGTCATGCAGGACAGTGTCAAACACTTTGCATAAGTCCAGGTGGATGACATCTGTTGCTGTAGCAATGTTGTAGAAGGCCACCACATTTGTCAGGCATGACTTGCCCTTGGTGAAGCCATGTTGGCTGTCACCAATCACCTCCTTTTTTCCTATGTGCCTTAGCAGAGATTTGAGGAGGATCTGCTCCATGATCTTGCCAGGCACAGAGATGAGTGGCTGGGCTCTAGTTCCCTGGGTCTTCCTTTTTTCCCTTTTTGAAAGTGGGGGTTACGTTTCCCCTTTTCCAGTCAGCGTGAATTTCACCAGACTGCCACGACTTTTCAAATATAATGGAAAGCGGCTTAGCAGCTTCATCCACCAGCTCCCTCAGTACCCAGGGATGGATTTCATCAGGTCCCATGGACGGATTTTATCAGGTCCCATGGACTTCTGTACCTTCATGTTCTTTAGACGGTCTCCTATCTGTTACGCTTATTCATTAAGAAATATGAATAGTTGAGTTTTGTTCATGTTCTGTAATTCCAGCTGCAGGTCATGGGTAAATTAAAAATATATAGTGATAATATTAGCTGGAGTTGGTTTCTCTGAGGGGTTGTTTTTAAGTTCTCAGGGTACTATGTCTGAAAAGATGTGTGCTAGGGAGGAGGTATTTTTATTACTAATAGTAAAAATAAAAGACTTAATTCACTACCTTCCTATCTAAAAAAAAAACCAAAGATATATCTGCGTATGTTGAGAATTGTAATCACCTAAATAAATGTCGCAGGCAGAGGAGCTCCTCCCACAGTGCAGTTTGCCTTTCAAGGCAGTTGTTGTTTGCGCTGTAACAGCCACTGATTAATAATTCTATTTCTTTAGGAAAACAGCTCAAAAAGAAAATAACAAGTTAAGAAAGATCTATTCTGAGGTGGAGGTTTATTGTGCGCCGGCACAGATCGCAGCTTGGGCTGGGTGCCACGGGCGGGCAGCTGCCCCGCGGGACGTGCGGGCAGCGCTGTTGCCCAGCGGAAGAAGATTAGATGAGGTACGGGGAGAAAAATGCTGATTGCCATTTCCCTTGACAGTGCAGTGTTCTGGGATAAGTCAAACTGATGAACTTGGAGAAGAATGCCTGGAAGATAGTGAAAAAGTGATATGACCCCTGAGAAAGGAAGCTGAGGCAGCCTTCAACAGGCCTTTTTTTTTGTTTTTTTTTAATTCCCATGCTGTACCAGTTAATGCTAAATGTTGCCAAAAAGTTCCCACTTGTTTCTTTCTTTCTATTTTTTCTTCTTTTTGGAGCAATCTTGGATCTCATGCTTTATTTGAGAATGCAGGAGATCTTGCTTTTATGTACTGTAGTCTCACAGAAGTTTCTAAGCTCTGTGCATCCATCCATCAGCAGTAAATTCACTTGCTCTTTATTGTGTTGGTCATTTATTGATCTGCTGATGTCTTTCTCTGTGTGTGTGTGTAGAGAGAGATATATGCACACATATGTATGTATATATAAACCCAGAACAAGCCAGCAAATTTTAATTAATTTTAATTTCATTTGTGGCAGTGGATGATCTCCTTACTTTTTCTCGTCTGCTCCACGTATTACAGTGACACAATTTGGCAGCCAGAAAGGTGCATTGGAGTTCAACGTTTTTCATCTTTTTTCCTACAACCACTGGAAATATTTTGGAGGTGCAGACCCCTGCATTATCCCTTACTGAATCTCTACTCCCCAGCTACTTCTTGCAGAATGTTTGGTGGCCCACAGGACCTGGGGGATGTAGGAGAAGAACGAGTGATGGTCCTGATGGGGTATTGCGACCATGGGTGGGTAGTGCTTGGGCTTGCCCACCTCCGAGAGCCGACCTCCACTTGGAGGTCGTTTCTGAAGACAAGAGATTTGCAACATCCTGCTGGCTTCCTGCTGTTGCCCCAGTAAAGCCTGTGGCCCACAGCCCATGGAAGATGCTCATTAAAGCATCCGCCATGGGTGAAGTGGCAGGGGCAGAAGCTTGCACTGAGGACCACGTGGTGAGTCTGGGGCTGGACTTCACGCTCTTTCTGCTAGGAGGGTCAAACATCTCTTCTAGCAGCAGTGTCTCACTTTCCTGCTTGATCTGGCTTTGCCTTCAGGAGGTGGTTAGAGACTACAGTGGCTGCAAACCAGAGAGGTGGTGGAGTCTCCCTCCCTGGAGATATTCAAAAGCCATCTGGATATGGTCCTGGGCAATAGATCTAGGTGGCCCTGCTTGATCAGGTGGTTGGACCAGAGGACCTCCAGTGGCCTGGAGAGGCCTGGCCACCCAATTGCTTGAGAAGGTACTGACCATGGGAACATCTCCCCTGAGCACTGCTGTGGGTCCTCCAAGAGAAAGGTATAGATCACTTGATAAAAACTTGTTTGGTCCATGGGATCATGCTCTCAGTGTGCTGAGCTGAGAAGAATAATGGTGTAGGATTGACTTCACTGGAGCTCGTGCCTTTGAGAATCAAATTTCCCCTATGAATTTTTTTTAAAAAAAATATTCAAATGAAGATTTAATGTGGAAACACGTTTCCTGATCTAAAGGTGAATAGTTTAACTGTTCAAGATAAATATTTAACAGCAGCGTATCTCTTTCCAGTAAAAACACTCTGGGCAGAGACTTCCTTTTGGTAGCAAAATGAAGCTGTTATTTTACGTGCCTTTGACCTGATTCCAAAAAAATATTTAAAATGGCCTAGTTGGCAGATCCTGCCATGGGAGGCAGCCAGGTGGAAGGGTCAGAGCTGTGAAAGGGGAGATTGAAGTGAGGGATGAGGGCTGTGGGGGTGATGGACACCGAGCCATGGTAATCTTCACGCTCTTCAACAGCCACCAACATTCAACAGCATGGTTTGCAAATGGCCTGTAAAATTAATTGCTAGTTAGAATCACCTAATTACCAAGCTCGTGATTATTAATTGAAGGTGCATATGGGTCTGAGGTTCTACATGGCTTCTCTGCCACGCTACGACTCCGCTGTGCCATTGCTTTGTCAGAGCTGTGCTTGTACGGTGGTCTGAGAGCCCCCAGAGGACGGCTGGTGTTCCTGTCCTCTCTTGGTCTGTCGGATTTTGAAGGGTGGTTTCTGAGCAGCCTGCCTGGGGCCAAGGCATGAGACAGCCATCAGCGAGCATAAGCAAAAGGCTGGAGGTGGGTGCCGGAATCCCCATACACATAAAACCAGCAAAGACCCGACTCTTAATGGTGAAGTCACAAGTCAAAATAACAGTCATTATTCACTGTTTGATTATGAGGATTTTCATATTCACTGGGTGCCACGTAGTATTTATTTAAACACCTCTCCCAAGCATCCTGCAAGATAGCATTAAGTAGGTGTTGCGGAGTGATGCGGGGCTGCGATGACTGCGCCTGTCAGAGCCGGGGCGCAATGAAATACGCCGTGTGGGGCTCAGAAGCATTTTTGGTACCTTTTTTGGATGTGTTTGCACATTGTCAAGTACCGGCACCTAATATGTTCTTCTGCTTTATTCCTTCTTGGCCCTTGGCTTCAGCTTAGTTTAGATTTTTAGCGTTTGCACAAGTTGTATTTTTAGGGTATGGGTATTTTGAAAGTTTCGATAAATATTTTTCTGAGGACTTAAGTACAGATGTGTGTGGCTGGTGTTTTCCTGCCTGAATCCCAGATCCAAGTGGCAGAGAAGCAAGGTCACAGTGGAAGCACTTTCCTGTGCTCACTCAAACCCTCAACATGGAGGTAAATATTCACCAGGAGACCCTTGTCCTCTCCCACACTCCCAGATGTACTTTTTCAATGAGCTGAATGTCAGCAAGGACCCTGTGTCAGGTGTCATCCTGTTGGCCATCTTTAGACACACAGATTTGGGGCTGAAGCAGAGCTTGGGTGTCTGACCAGCTCGTAGCCTGAGGAGACAAGAGCGAAGGACATTGAGTGCAATTTCTGCTTTGAGGCATGGAAAGGTGCCAAGACTTGACCAAGGCTGGGGAGGAGATCGCTTGCTGGATATGAATTCCTGACCTCCCAAATTGTAAGGCCATGGGGAGGTTTGAAAGCAGTGCTCGTTGGAGGAGTCCCCAAGCCAAGTTCTCCTCCCGGGTGCAGGAGGAGGAGAGGTGTCTCAGACTGGGCTCAGCCTTTCTCAGTCCTCACTTTCTTCCAAGTTTCTGTTGCGGCAGCATGTTTATTTCTGTTGTAGGGGTGTCTTGCAGGTCTGCTTCCAGAGCTCCACCAACGTCAGCTCTGTGCAGCACGGTGGTTTGAAGAGTCAGTTGATATGGGGGGGGAAAGGTCAAGGAAGAGGCAAAGCTCCTCCATCAATAAATAATGGAGAAAGCTCCGTGACACCTTTCCTTTCTGGGAGTAATTTCATCGGGAAGTGAAATTAATACCTGAAGTGGATGTATAAGCCTCTCCAAGATGTCCAGGACCGCTGACAACCCTCCATTACTGCGTGTTGCACTGGAGGGCCCTTGTGTTTAGGTTACAGGATAGCTGAAGGCTGCCTTCCTTGGCTACTGGATGCAATATGAGCTTTAATGAGATCAGTTGAATTTCTTCATGGCATGCTGGTGCAGGGACCCGTCTTTACCCGTAGGCATCTTGTTCAGCTTTTGCCACGTGGGGCTTTTACCTTTGATTGAGTACCAGGGGCTATCACCTTCAGTTGACAAGCATTATTATTCAGATGGGGAATCTTTAATGGGGTCTTTTGGAATGGAATCTTTAATTTTTTTATTTTATTTTATTTTTTTTTACTTTTTTTAGTTGTTGAAATTAAGTGTGTAGTTTTTAAAGAGAGTGGCTGGGTGAGATGAGTTGGCTGGAGGCCACAGCAGGGCTCTCCTGTGACCTTCTACAGCATCTCCAGTGCTCCCACCCCTGCAGCACGAGGGTTGTCATCAGTGGTGGTGATATTAAGAGACATCCATGGTTGTAAGATCAATGTTGGCTTTAGCAATGAGCCTCCCAGCTCTGCCTGAATGTTTTATTTAGTTCTCTAATAAAAGCTTTGACCTACATCTAGCACCAGGAAGCGATGAGGCTTTGATAATACTCAGGCATCCCAGTGGAGGGCATGCTGCTAACCGAGCCTCCACGTCGAAAATGGATGTGTCCTCTAAAATAACATCAGATAAACCAATAAAGGTTTTGGTCAGTAAACAGCTTTATCTCTGCCGGGCAATATGTTTTGATGGAGAAGATGTACCTCTTCATGAACTGTAGATGTTAGAACGAGCGCTTTCTAATTTTAGTTATATGAAAACAAACCAAAAGGCAAAAAAAGCCCCCAATTTTCCATGGTATGATGATGTTGGCAGTGGAAATAGGCTGGACCACTCGGGGTGTTCAGTAGTGAAGCAGTTATCTGCTTCTTGCGGTGGTAAAGAAGAAAGGTTCTATTTTAATTGTTCTTTGCTGTAAGTTTCTTAGATGTGGTCTGTCATCTAGAGCTCTCAATCCTCTGCAAAGCTATCTTGCAGGAAGCTGTAACAGCTTCACGGATGTCCTTTCTGAAGTGCTTGCTGCCTTTAAAAGCAGCGAAGGCAATGCCCGTGAGATAGGAGGCAGGGAGGTTTTCAGCCCTGTCCTCCCAGCAGCTGGCTGTAGCCCAGGAGTCAGGGGGAGGTCGGCAACAGCAGGATGAAAATTAGCATCATTGCCCTGACAAATCAATAGTCACGGGGTGATGCTGTGGGACCACTGCTGTGTCCGTGCCATCACCCATTTGTGTACTCATGTTGCATGTTTGGGTTTTTTTCCCCTTTCTAGGATGAACTTGACCTCACAGACAAGCACAGAGAGGCCATGTTCGCGCTGCCGGCGGAGAAGAAGTGGCAGATCTACTGCAGCAAGAAGAAAGTAAGAGACCTGTCTGCGCTGTGGTCGGGGGCTGAGCCCCTTCCCCCCTGTGCAGGGTGGGGGGGAGATGTGGGGAGGGACAGAGCTCTCTTGGGATGCCCAGTGGTATTTGGGCTGTGGCAGAGACGCAGCTGTTCCCCGGGGCGGCCCTGGGGAAGCAAGGACTTTGGTGTCTGAAATGCAGAGCCTTTCCCCTCGAGCCCATTCAGGCTGGAGGAGGTGTCCCCACACCCTGCGCAGGTGTCCCCCCACCCCATGCTCATCGCTGCCAGCACAAGCAGGGCCACGTGTTGCTTCGTGCCACCGAGGTTGGCATTGCTGTGGCCAGGGGCTGCTCTGGTCAGCATCCGTTGTGGCCCTGCTCTTCTCTGCTGATGTCTTGGTGCCCAGTTACAGCCTGCTCGAAAGCCTCCCCCTCCCCTAGGTTTCCAGTTTGCTGCCATGAAACAGGCTGGGCCGTCTATTTTGTCTTCCCACCGGTTCTTCCCAGAGGACTGCACAAATGGAAAGCGCCGCTGGGGCAGCCGTGTCCCCGCAAGAGGTTTGGCCTGGCCATGCAGAGCTTGCTTTTAGGGCAAAGCTGTGTCGCCCCCGGGGCGATGAGGGGCTTTAGGCTCATGGATGTAACCGAGATACTGCTGATAAGGGACAAGGGCTGGTGCCAGTCGCTGATCTCTCTGCTGAGCTCCCAGCGTGGCGTGATGTGTCCGCTCTGCGATGCTGCCCTTGTGGCCACGTCTCTTAGGCTGAAAACGTGCATGCCCACCGTCCCAATGCTGAGATACGCTGACATCTGAGCTTGGTTGCATCACCCTTTCGAAAGAGGTCAAGAATTGAGGTTCATTTGTATTTCTGCTGGTAAATCCATGCCCAGGTTGTGCCTGTGGGCAGGTTCACAGACGCTGGTGCTGGTCCATCCGGGATGGAGCAGACTGCCTCGCCACCTTTCCCTCTTGGTTCGTTTGCTTTTGCTTCTTGGGGCGGGCAGCCCAAGTGGCGCAGGGTGCCACAGGATGGCCACCTGAGAGGTGGCCAAAATCACTCTTTTTTTTTTCCCAGGAAACTGAACATTTTGCCCCTGTATGTTCGCACAGGAGCTACCCCCAGCTATCTGTGCTGGGACTCATCCCTCCCAGTGTTGGCCAAAGCAGAGATTCTGCAGGACATAACACCATGGAAAGAAACTGAGCAAAAATCCTCAGTCTCTCAAGCAGATAGATGGACACCAAAGCCTGCCGGGGAAATGCCCCTAGCCGGGTGCATGTACCTGTTGGAGCAGGTCCAGAGGGGGGCCACAAAAATGATCAGAGGGCTGGAACACCTCTCCTATGAGGAAAGGCTGAGAGAGTTGTGATTATTCAGTCTGGAGAAGAGGACACCTTATTGCAGCCTCTCTGGGGACGCCTTATTGCGGCCTTTCAATACTTAAAGGGGGCTTATAAGAAAGATGGGGACAGACTTTTTAGTCGGGCCTGTAGCGATAGGACAAGGGGTAATGGTTTTAAAATAAGAGAGGGTAGATTTAGACTAGATATAAAGAAGATATTTTTTACACTGGCACAGGTTGCCCAGAGAGGTGGTAGATGCCCCATCCCTGGAAACATTTGAGGTCAGGTTGGACGGGGCTCCGAGCAACCTGATCGAGTTGAAGATGTCCCTGCTCACTGCCACGGGATTGAACTAGATGACCTTTAAAGGTTCCTTCTAACCCAAACCATTCTATGATTCTGTGATTCCCAAATTCACCAGTGCATCCCCTGACTGGCGGCAGGAGTTGGCCCAGCAGTGCTGGCCGTCGCCTGGCCACACTTGAAGGGCGCTCACGGCCATTAATGCCTCTTTTCTCCGGCTGTAGCAATGGCATCAGCTTTTCCAGCTGTGTTTTAGGCCAGGAGCAGGCTTACCTTGCTCATGTAGGATTAAGTTTTAAGCCTCTCATAAATACCCCTGAAATCCCTGTATTATTGTTAGACAGAGGCCTGCCGTGCCTGAGATTTAAATCGGAGGGGAGAAGAGATGTTAGCAAATTACAGGCACTGGTCTGAATCAACAAGAAAATGGGCAGGGGATGTTCGCAGGTCACTGCCTGTTGGGTAAATGGAGTCGTGCTCCGGTGCGTCTGGGTAAGGAGAGAGGATAGACACTTAAATCAAGCAAAGCCATGTAATTATTATTGTGAGTGGAGATTACGTGCTATCTAGTCTCCTGGGGAAGGGTTTAGATGGGGCTGATGGTACCTCTTTCCCATTCCAGCACCTCCTCGCACTCACAAGTTTTTGAAAACCGTGCTGAGAAACTCTCTGCTCCCGGGGGATGTTGAGGGAAGGAGCCACAGAAGTGCCCCGTGGCATCCTCAGGTGCCCATTCGAGGCCAGATTCTGTCTGTTCTTCTGCTCTGGTCCTCATTCCTCCGGCTACTCTCAGCTGCTCCTTCCCTACTCTTGATACCGTCTCGGTGAGCTGCAGAGCATACGTGCCACTGCTTGCTCTGAAGGTGTGCTGGTGCCTTGTTAGCAAGGGAGACAAATGCTTTTGTCCTGCTTTTTAATTAAAAATGAACAAGACCGTATCAATGGAGGCTCCAGCAGTGGAGGAAGTCAGGAATTGTGGGGTGGAGAACACGTTGTGTGCACGGCAGGCTCTAGGCAGCCCTGCTGCTGTGCGGTGAGGACCGGCACGCAGCAGAAACACTGGTGCCTATCCCAGCAGCTTCTGGTAAATCTTACTCGCGTACCTCTCTGATTTCGTGAGGGCAAACCACCTACGTGGTAGCCCGGCATGGAGGAGAGGGGCTGGACTTCTCCAGCTCAGAGTAATGGCTGGGTTTTGGCCAGGGCCTCGGAGCTGGAGACAGGGCAGGGGTCTCCCTGTCCCAGCAGCAGGCTGAGGGGCAGTGGTTTGGGAAGTCCAAGGATGCACCTAAACCCCTTTGCCCTGCCTGTGTTTAACAGCAGGTCGTCACTGGAGGCGCTGGTAACAGGCAGCTTTGCCTGGTGCGTCCCAGGCGACTGGCAAAGGTGGACATCCGTCACAGGAGGCTGCCTGACTTACCAGGGATCCAGAATTTTTGCTCTTTCCTCTATTGCCAGTTTTGGCTCCTGTTGGAAACAGACTGTCAGGTGACTTCAGTCGGGCTTTGAGTCTGAAAGTCCCGGTTTGGGGCATTCCTAATTTTTAACATTTTCCCCATTTTCCTGCCGGTTGCAGTGCTCCCTGCCACCATCGCAGAGACCAGTTGCAGTGAGCTCTGCCTCAAAAGAGCAGCACGAGGCAGGACAGAAACGCTGCCTAGCCTTCTCCTGGGGGTTTTTCCTTGAAAATTAGCTTTGCTGGGCTCCAAAACAACTCGTGCTGTGACTGTAGCCCGTGCAGCCAGGGCGCTCCCCTGCCTCTATCTCCTCCGTCGACGGCAAAGGTGTGTGCAGCACAGAAAGCGTCTGAATATCTGTCCCTTCAGCGCGTTCCCTGCTGCTGTGTGCCATGTCTGGCACTGCTGCTTCGCTGTCGGTGTCACCGTACTCGACTCTCCAGAGTGCATCCCGGTTGTTGCTCATTTTATATATTCCCATGGTAGGTAAGATTTAGCAAAAGGTGACCAAAATGAGACATTGTTGTGCTGAGTTGTCCTGGCAAGGGACTTGGCAGCACCTGACCTCGGCAGTGCTCACTGAGAGGAAATAAGGGAAAACCATCACATTTCCTTCCCTGGGATATTTCCCCCTGCCCTGTAGCTTCGTATCCTGGTTTCTCTGCCCTGCAAGCAGCTGTTTTTATCCCAGTCCATGGTACCGGCTTGGCAGGGCGGAGGTTTTGCCCTCCCTGATTCTCTATCCATGGAGACACTGGATCTGATCCCAGACCTGGTCCTGCTCGGAGCAGGGGGATGCTGTAAGGGCTCCCTGGGGTTCCGTCCCACCTGCATCGCCCTGTGATGTGGGCAGGGGGGAGCAGAGAGATAAAAAGCATCTCATGATGGGGGCTGACCCGAATGGGAACTGAAGTCTGCATTAAACCCAGCAGCTGTGCAGCGCTTGGGTCAGGAGAGAGATTTAAAGATTATTGAAGAGACCTTCTTTGAAGTCATCGGCCCTCTCTACGGCTGTAATAAAGCAGGGAAATGCGAATGTGGAGATGCATTAGCAGCGGGATGAAATCTGCTTTTAGAAGTGGTATTTCTGGACGATGACTCGTTTCATACCTCATCCCAAAATATTTCACTCCCTGCTGGCCCCGCTCTCCAGGAGAGGATATTGCTCAGAAGCACAGGGAGGAAGCAGGAGGGTTTGCAGCTTTAGCGTTTCTTTGGCCTGCGGGTTTGCTTCAGTGGAAGAGAGTGGCTCAGGATGGCCTTTCTCAGGAGGCCGTGCTCCAAAAGTGTTAGTAATTAACACTTTGCACTTATTCTGCGGCACCTCTTAATTGCAAGAAGTTTGGCTCCTGCCAGCCGCTAGGCATAACGTCCAGCTATTAAAGGTGCTCTCCGGGTGACCTTTATAAGCCTCAGAATACGGGTGGATAAAGGGTGTTCAGGCAAAAGCTCAGCGTGAATAACCAGGTGGAATGTGCGAAACCAGCTCACAGGGACGCGGGGTCTGGCTCTGCCCCTCGCTCTCTTGATTCGGCTAATCTCTCTGAGCATCTGCCGAGCTGGAGTAGGGGAGGAATGACCTGCAGGGACGCCAAGCGATGCTGCAGTCTTTAAGCTTGTGTTGAAAACCCGTTGTCATCGCCAGCGCTGGGTACGTAGCAGCACAGTGTTAAGCTGCCCCCTGCAAACAAAGCTTACATCTGAAATTCCCTCAGACATCAGACATAAAACCAGGATCCCTTCATGTTAGAAGGCAGTGGTGGTGCTTTTGCACGGGACAATGGGGAAAAATGTGATAAATAGGGAAATGAGTGATGGCTCTCCAATAATACTCTATTTCCCAGCCAGACAGCCTCTTTCCCTTCCACCCTCTCCCTCCAGAGAGCTTGGCTTTCCAGCCAGCTCTTCCACTT
>KZ505805.1:317320-330005 GCA_002844005.1 Limosa lapponica baueri | reverse complement strand
ACTTTCTGAATGTCTGTAGTTTTTCCTAAATTCAGTTTCTCTGGAGTCTGCATGCACACATCTGCAAAACCTTTAAGATGCCTCAGGTCGACATTATCTGATGGGAAAATGTTTCATTAAGAAATGCATGACCTGGTCTGCTTGTGGAAGAAACAAATTTGCTATTGCTTGCAAATACATTCCCCTCTTCCATTTCTCTTTTGCAATGGTTCTGGTGATGGTACTTGGTAAGAAATTCCCAGAGTCATGGATGAAACCTGGACCTTTTTGGGTGCTGGCTCCCTGCAGTTCCCTTGGGAGCAAGGCTGGTACCCAGCCATGAAACTTTGTGTAGTCTTTCAGAGCGGTTTGCAAGTCTGTCTCACTGGAAGTCAGAAGGATCCAGCAGACTCTATAGAAAATTTTACCTGTTGGACCTGCTTTAGCTCCCAGGGAAGTGAACATCAAATTTCCTATTGCCTTTGGCTGGAAGATGAGCCGGCTTTTAAGCAGAGAAATCAGTTTTCCCCAAGCCTGCAATTACCCGCTTTGTTGCTGTGCATCAGCATTGCTTGTTTCGAATTAAAATCATCCCAGTGCTGGGATGTTCTTGGCTCGTTTGCTTTCCGAGCCCATGCCTTTCGCCAAACCAGAATGCACACAGCCTGGATGGCGCAGGGCAGGGAGGTCCGAAAACGCCCGAGCAGCATGCAGTGTTATGTCTGCCTGCTCTAGTGAATCCACCTGGGGCACTGCCACGCATTTGCTGTCTGCTTTCTGTTTAGCAGCGTTGTAAGTCATCATAAAAATCAGAAATCCCTTAAAATTGATGAGATACGCCTGAGGGAGGAGAAGGACGTGGATGGGGAGGCAGGGGAGGTTGCAGGAGGCAGAAGGTCTGACAGGCATCATGGGCATGGACTCGACTGACCCTGGGGTGTCTGCGGCTGATGAGGAAGTGACTCCAGGGCTTGGGAGCTTTTTCCAGTCCTGTGCAAAACTGGTCCCAGATGGGTGAGATTTAAGACTCAGGTCAGGGACTGGGAAGGTTTTTCAGCAGCGTGACTGCAGACTCCTAACCTCCACCCTGGGGCTTGTGCTGATGGCTGGGTTAGCTGGTCCTCTTCCAAATATCCTAGGTCTGGACAGCCTCGTGCAGATGATCTGTGGTTGCCTACGCTATGAGGCATCGGTTAAATTGTTAAGATTTTCACCACCTCATCCCTGTGCTCTAAGCTTGCAGGCTTTCTGCTATCCAAAGTCCAGGAAAAAATAGATAAGGAGGTTCTGGGTTTACAACAGCAGACAAGTCAGCCCTGTTTGATTGTAAAAGGGTCCTTTAGCGTGTGGTTTTAACCTCTTCCTGACAGGTTTGTAACCCGGTTCATCGACCTGGATGGCTTGTCGTGTATTCTGAACTTTCTCAAAAGCATGGACTATGAGACAGCAGAGTCTCGAATACATACCTCGCTCATTGGTTGTATAAAAGCACTAATGAACAACTCCCTGGGCCGGGCTCACGTCCTGGCCCATTCGGAGAGTATTAACGTAATCGCTCAGAGTCTGAGCACGGAGAATATTAAGACGAAGGTGGCAGTGCTGGAAATCATGGGCGCTGTGTGCCTGGTTCCTGGGGGCCACAAAAAGGTACTGGAGGCAATGCTGCACTACCAGAAATACGCCAGCGAACGGACTCGTTTTCAGGTAGGTGGGTCTCAACTCACCCATTGGCTCCCGAAATTTGGCATTCTTGTCCCTTCCTCCTCCTGGATATCTAAATACTGCTTGCAAATGATTTATTATAGCTGTTTGCAACTTAGATATTCTGGGAATCGCTCCAGAACCATGTCTGAGGAGATCTGCAGCTGAGCAAAGAGTGAGGAACCAGTTATTTAAGACCGAACGCCCCCCCCCCCCAGAAAAATGCTTGGTTGAGCAGGGTCACTGGGATTGCAGCTCTGCAAGGCTGTAGCACATCTGGATGGGCTGATGTTAGCCTAAACGGGTGCTGGGGTGGGCTGCATTACAGCAGGCAGCAGCTGGTGATCCATCACCAGCGGGTTGCTACAGCGGCTGCAGGAGCATCACGCAGATGTGTTCCTGCATGCGTCACCCCACCATTTGTGGAGTACTGGGGCTGTCACTGGGCATTTAACGGATGTTACGTGTTTGGCAGACGCTGATCAATGACTTGGACAAGAGCACGGGACGGTATCGAGATGAAGTGAGCCTCAAGACAGCCATCATGTCATTCATCAATGCAGTCCTGAGCCAGGGGGCAGGCGTGGTGAGCACCAGGGCTCTTGGAGAGGGAGGTGTTTTGGTGGGTTTGGGGTGTTTTTATTTCTGAAGACATGCACCTTGCTGTGTTGACCCCAAACTGTCCCTTTGCAGGAAAGCTTGGATTTCAGACTCCATCTGAGATACGAATTTCTTATGCTCGGGATCCAGCCAGTCATTGATAAACTAAGAGAGCATGAAAATTCAACCCTTGACCGGTGAGTAGTCACCCCAGACCACTGGTTGGTTTTGCCCTTGCCTTGCCCACTTGCTTTCTGGTTTCTGGGCGGCTTTGGAGAAAGCACGTGGGTCTACTTTTGAGGAAATTCTTTGCTGTCACCAGAGAGGGAGGGAAAACTCCTGTGTGGTTTTGCTGCACTCTGATGTAGGGTTGAACTAGGCGGGATGTGCTCTCTGGGGCCTGGAGGATGCTGCCAGCCCTCCTCCTCCTCTTCTCATCCCAAAAGACTTCTTAGGCTGTAATGATTGGGAGCTCGAGACTGAAGATCCAGTTGGTGTTTCAAGTCCTGCTTGTCTCTGAACTGCTGCCAGACTGGCTGCCTGCAGTTTATTAATTTGTCACATTTGTATCTGCTTTTAACAGTCCTCCCTCTCCCCTGCTTTCTTTCATCAGGCACTTAGATTTTTTTGAAATGCTTAGAAATGAAGACGAACTGGAATTTGCCAAAAGATTTGAGCTGGTGAGTACGAATGTGGCTGATGCAGATGCTGGCCCTCGATGTCACAGTTCCTTTTAAAAGCGCCTGTGTCTCCTGGGATGAAGTGCAGTCTTGTGGATAAAATTTGGATGTTGGAAATCTGTCCCCTGTTGCCCTGTTCTGTTGCAACCTTCATCCTACAGACTGCTTCATCCATCTTCTCCCCTGGCTGCCGACTGGAGCTCTTTGCCCCTTTCAGGGCAGTGGGGCTTGTCTGTTGGTCAGGCGTGGGGTGGGAATGGTTCACAGGATTTGGAGCTGAGACTCGGGAAGCAGGCGGTGCCGTCACCAGTCTGATGACCTGATCTCACTTTGCTCCCATCCGCAGGTCCACATAGACACCAAAAGTGCAACGCAGATGTTTGAGCTGACGAGGAAGAGGCTGACACATACCGAGGCATACCCGCACTTTATGTCTATCCTGCACCACTGTCTCCAAATGCCTTGTAAGTCCCAGGGGAGGCGAGGAAGCCTGCGGCTGCTGGGGGCTTGGCAGCCCACATCTCCCCCCCGGGGGCGGCAGTGCTGCTCCATTCAGTCTCTCCCTCCTTCCCCTCCAGATAAAAGAAGCAGCAACACTGTCCAGTACTGGCTGCTGCTCGACAGGATCGTGCAGCAGATCGTCATCCAGAGTGACAAAGGGCAGGACCCTGACGCCACTCCCCTGGAAAACTTCAATATTAAAAATGTCGTCCGAATGTAAGTGCTCACCCGTTCCTCGGTCTGGCTGCTGCGCAGCACCAACACGTGCCACTGTGGCTGTGCTGCCTCCTGCTGCGGCAGTGAGAGGGCCAGGGCTGGGGATTACCCCTGCCAGGTTGGCATCGCTTTGACCCCTTAAGCACAATGTGCAGGTGAATTAAGCTCAGCCTCTATGTTCTCAGTGAGATATTTTCCCCGGTGGCTGCTGCTACTGTTCCTTATTCATCACTTACTGTCACCCGGTGGTGTTTCTGCTCCTCGGTTGGACATGTCAGCATCCCTGGAACTGCTGAGACAGCCCTGCATCCCAGCCTGCAAAACCCTCCTGGGGGGTAGCAGAGTGGAGGTTGTGGAAATACCAGTTTGGGAGCCCTAAATCCCACAGCCCAGGCTTGTTCAGTTGCGTTTCTTGCTGATGATGGCTGCTCGTTTACTGCAGTAGGTTGTCTCATCCCACTACTTGTCTTTTCTTTTTAGGTTAGTTAATGAAAATGAAGTGAAACAGTGGAAAGAGCAAGCAGAAAAAATGCGTAAAGGTGAGCAATGGACAGATATACAGCGTTAACTTGAATATTAGTGTGCACAGTAACCTAAACAGATAACACATACGTTTATTTAGCTGGATGGACTCTGCAGGCTTTATTCAGTGGCTGGAATAATTTCATGCTATGGGGCTCACAAGGGAAATGGGCAAAGCAGATATTAATTTTTTCATGGGGAAGCCCTGGCTGGGGTATTAAGGCACAGCACACGCTCCCTTTCCTTAACTGTGCAGCTTCTCCGCAGGGCAGCGCGGGGCTTAGTCCACCACATGCTGCCGTTTCCCAAAAGAGGAGTGTTTGTCACCCAAAAGCTGTCTCATGGGGCTGTTTCAGAGCACACTGAACTTCAGCAGAAGCTGGAGAAGAAGGAGCGGGAGTGCGATGCCAAGGCCCAGGAGAAGGAAGAAATGATGCAGACGCTGAACAAGATGAAGGAGAAGCTGGAGAAGGAGTCCAGCGAGCATAAGCAGGTCAAGCAGCAGGTGGCAGATCTCACAGCGCAGCTCCACGAGATGAGCAGGGTGAGGCCCCGAACCTTCTCACCATTGTGGCCCAATCCCAACCCCCTGCAAACACCACGGGGTGATTTCTGGAGGCTGAGCTGCACAGGGGCCTGAAAAAGGCGCTTGGTGGGAGGACCACCATGATGTCCATCCTTGGTGATGGAGTGATTTTGCCTCTACAGCTGTGTGAGACCTCAGTGAGGAGTGCTGGAGTCTTTGGGTGCTTCCTATGCTAGTTAAATTTTGGAAAAATATAAAAATTGGCATGGGGGCATGTTTTGGGTGGTGTCTTCCTGCTCCATATGACTGGTATCCCCACCTCTTTCTCTCACAGAGGGTGATCTGTGCTGCCAGTCCCGGAGGACCTCCCTTGCCACCAGGAGCTCCTGGTGGCCCTTTACCTTCTCCAGCTCCGGGATCCCTCCTTCCTCCTCCACCACCACTGCCACCACCAGAGGGATGTCCCCCACCGCCTCCCCCACCACCTCCCCCTCCAGGCGGCCCACCACCACCCCCTGGCCCTCCACCCCTGGATGGGGTGATGCCTCCCCCTGGAGCACCTCTGGGCTTGGCCCTCAAGAAGAAGAGCATCCCACAGCCGAAGAATGCCCTCAAGTCCTTTAACTGGTCCAAGCTGCCAGAGGTAAGCTGAGCAATAATTCGGGCAGTGAAACCAGAGGTGCCTGATGGCCACCCACTGCCACAAGGGCAGGCGGGCAGGGGACCCCCAACCTGCAGTCATCCCGCTGTCTTACAGAACAAGCTGGCAGGCACTGTGTGGACCGACATAGATGACACAAAAGTGTTCAAAATCCTGGACCTTGAAGACTTGGAAAGGACGTTCTCCGCCTACCAAAGGCAGCAGGTAACGGCTGGCCCAGGATGTGCACAAGATCTGGGCAAGGCACCACCGTTATGAGATCATGCGGTTTCTCTTGTGGTCTCAAAACATGTCTCCCATCATTATTTCATACCAACACCATGTTTGCCACCCCTAAAAAAGACAGGGAATGTATGAAAATAGCCCCGAGATGTGGCCAAGGTTGGGTAATACTTTTGGATCACTCTTAACAGCAACTCCTTCATGTCTCCATATTGGGTGGAAAATTTCTATCCCTCTGTGGCCAAGAAGGACTAAGTTTTGTCCACATCTACCATGGGTGGATGTCTTTTATTTTTGTAGTGAGCCCAGTGCAAAATGTGAGCTTTGAACAAAAAAGCAAATCCCAAACCAAAATAATGACACTGCAGGCAAAAGTCTCTGCTTTTTAATCTCCTGCTCAAGCAATACGGCCCCAGTTTGGAAGGCATCAAAGCACACAAAGAAAATTAGACACTTATTTTACCCTAGGCAGGACCACAATGCGCAAAAGCAATGAGTTTTTCAAGAAGGCAGGAGAAAAAACAAGGAGAGAGGCTGAAAAAGTTGTGTTCACCTGCTGAATGTCTGGCTACATTGCTGGGAGGAGGGAACAGCTTGTCCTGCTCTTGCCAGGCTCAGGCGAAGGGACAGTCCTGGGAGGGAGTGGATCTGACACATAAGCTCCTTAGCCAACGTGATCCAGAGGCTAATTGAGGGAAAGATCAGGGTAGATTAGAGCAGGGCAAATATCAAGAGTAACCCACCAGAGATACGTGGTGCCCCACTGTGTTTTGGGAATAGATGCTGGCTCTTTGCCCCAGCATTTTTGGAGCTTGACTTGTGCCTACTGAGAGGCACATCTGAAGATGAGATGGAAGTGGAAGGGAAGCAAGAATAGAAACCTGGTGTGTTAGTGGGATGGTTTGCCCTCCAGCTTGCCTGCCCGAGTCCATGGATCACCTGGTGTGTTGCAGATTATTGCCAGGTGGGAATTTAAAAATAATTTGGTTTGGCTGAGGTTCTGCAGGGTGAAGCGGCCGGTTAGGTTTAGAACCAGCAAGAAGGGAGAGAGATGCTGCAAGGAGAGCTAGGTGGGATGAGAACCAAAAGGGAGCTAAACGTGGGAGCCAGGGACTGGGGTGGGACTGGCAGAAGATGCTGTCAGACTGTCTGGAAGGGGAATTGGGAAAGAGGAGGTGAAATCCATGAGATACTGCCAGAGCCACCCTTGGGAGCATGATGCACAAGTTCCTTGTGGCTCACCCAGGCTTTGTGGTAGCACCATTTTGTGTGAGTTCAGTGATGGTACACGTCTGGACCCGGGGGCATGTGATTGTTCACCTGCAAGTCCCCAGGGTACCCCCACTTGCAGTCCCAGTGTGGGGAGAGGGTGCCTGGCTGTGTGCCCCAGCGTCCCTGGCAGCACGGCTGCAGACAGCTGCCATGCATGCACGAGAACGTGGGGTTAGACGCGCTCCTTGATATCACGAGGACAGCACGGGGTGCTTTGCACATGGTGGGGGGCTGGGGGAGCTCCAAGCAAATGGCTTGTCCCTGCGGGGAAGAACAATGAACTATGCCTTAATAACTCGCAGCATTTTTGAGCTCTAGCAAAAGTTGTTTTCTGTCCTGAGCATGCAGGGGAGGAGCGGGGATTTCTCCTCCCTGCTCCCCGTCTTGAGCTCTTGGCTGAAAATCACTTGCTCACTGATCACACCTCTCACTTGTCCTGAGACACGCTATTCGGAGGACCTGGGGTATCCGAGGGGTATCTGGGGTATACCTGGGGTATCTGGGGACCTGGGACCTGGGCTGCCTGTCTGCCCATGGCCCAAGCCAACCGGGGCTCCGAAACCACCTGGCCAGGTGGTGCATCGCTGTGGCTGGTGTTCCAGCAGGGTCTGGGGACAGCATGCAGATGTGCGCGTGGTGCAGAGAGCTCTCTGAGCACCCTCCAAGTGGCTACTGTTGATGGGATTTGGCTGGTTTTATTCCCATAGTACCTGGGAATCTTTAAGTAGTGCACAGACCCAAGACTTAACGATGTACTTAATTTTAAGCGTCTCTTTAAATGCTTTCCCCACGTCACAGGCTGGGATGTAAATGCAGGCTATAAAGTGAGCTCTGCAGCTTTCAGGAAAGGCTCTTTCCATGCAGGGAGGATAGGAGCCCTCTGGGATTCCTGGGGCTCAGCCTGGGAGCATCCCTCCCCGGTGCTGTCAGGAGAGCCCTTTTCTCCCCCCGTCCTCCCTGCTGGAGCTCTGCAGATGTCCCCATCCCTGACAGAGAGCTCAGGCCTGCAGCTGTGTCTGGATACCAGTGTTTACCAGTCTTGCTAGGTATAACAGAAAAAGCTGCAGGAGCTCTGCGTTTCGGGCTGTGGCATGAAAACCTGGCAGGACTAGGGGTAGCTGCTTGAGGACGCGCATGCGGTGATGGAGAAAAGCAAGTCTAGGGCCACCAGGGCTTATGTGTGCTACACGGGGGTCTGCGCCTCTATCAGAGAAGTTTTGTGAGCCTGCAAGGGAAGAGGCTGAGAGTGATGCTGATAAGTGGCAGAGCCACGGCAGTCCTGGCAGGTCCTGCAGTGGTGAGTGATGTAAAAAAGCCAGGGCCAAGTGGAAAAAATATGTGTTGTTGAACCAGGGGCTTAGCAGTGAGCTGGGAAAGAATTTGTCTCCCAAAAAAGGGTGAAAGAAGAAAAGCCTCCAGCTTCTCCGTGCAAGCAAGAGTGACCTTCGCAGGGTTGGGGAATGTTTGTGGGGACGGTGACAGCAGATTTAAAGCTATTCCTTCTTACACCACCATCCTGCAGCAGAGGCTGGATCACGGTTTGTGCAAGGGAAAGGGGCAAGGACGAGACTGGTTTGAGGCAGAGAGGGAGGGTTTTTGTAATGAGCCTTTTCTCTATCTTAATGCCTGAGGAGCCCTTCCTCCCCTGGAGCAGGAGACTGCAGGAGGACCACTGCGTCCTCCTCCTCTCCAGCAGTATGGAGCAGGTCTGAACATTGTGGGGCAGGTTCTGAGCATCAGGATAGAAGGAGGACTTCCTAATTAAGGACCAGTTAAACAAGAAGATACCCATTGCAGCTTGGGGGTGTGCTTTGTGCCTGTCCCACAGGCACAAATAGCCTGCTGGGAAAACGTTGCTTTATGAAACACCAGTCCTCAACCTTAACTGAACCACAGAGTTACGTTCTGCCTTTGCAACAGCCTCACATCCAGCTAAATCATACAGTTTTTCATCTAACCTGCCTGAAGCACAGCAGTGGCAGCTTGGGTGTCCTTATTCAGGGTCTGCAGGTCTCCCTTGCTTTGCAAAGCCCCCTGTATGGTTGCATTGCTGGAGCTCTGCTCCTGGGCATGGTCATGGCAGCTCTTCAGCACATGTTTCTATGCAGATGTGTGCAATGCTGCATCAAGGAACCACTCGGGGCGGCACCACACCGGGGTGCCCATACCGCACCCCATGGGCACCCATCCCTCTGCTGAAGAAAGGGTTGGTTTCTCCTTCTGATGTTTCTTTGCCTCTTGGCACATCTTGTTCTGCTTCTTGCCCACTGTGTTTCTGTGGGCTCAAGGAAAGCCTGATGCATTGGGTTTTAGCCACGGGGCTTGCAATCGGTCCGTGCAACCAGCAGCTCAGCCCCCAGTGGGTGCCGGTCCCCCAGCCCTGAGTGTTTGGTGGCATCTAGGAGAGCCCTTTCCCATCCTCCTTCCCAGAGCCACGTGTGGGTCCTGGGCTGATCCAGTCCTGGCAACCTTGTGTAGGCAAGGTTTCCTTTAAAAAGGCAGCAGGGATGGGGCTGTGTTTGGGGAGGAGTGACTCCAATCAGGCGTGTGGGCCATCAGCCGCCTCAGCACAGAGAGGCTGGAGGGAAGTGCCCTTGTAAACCAACTGCATTTAAACCTACCTGCCTCCTCTGCTCACTGCCTGCCTTCTATTTGAAAAAAAAAAAAAAAAAAGAATAATACAAACCATTTTTGCACCTTTGAAACCCCTCTCCCTATCACAGAGGTGCTGGATGGTCTCTCGAGCCAAGCACACAAAAAGAATAAGATGCAGCCCAGGGCACGAGGAGGGAAAACACGTGTGTGGCGCTGACTTTGCTGCACATGCTTCCAGTCTAGTGGGTGGAATGCAACAGGATAACCAGGAGCGTGGTGCCAGTGGGGAGTCAGGGTGGCATTTGGCCAGGCTGCCAAGGCATGGAGAAGGGGGGTTGTCCCCATCAGAGGAGAATTCGAGGGGAAACATGTTGCCATGGCAAATGGTAAAGTTTTGCTGCATCCAGATTTGCTCCAGGATGAGCCTCTCATTATTTCCACTTGAAAGCCCTGTTTTTCCTGGCAGCCACGTTGGTGTTTCAGTCTCTCAGATTGACAAAAACTAGCAATTTTCTTCCCTGCCATGGCAGGCTGAGCGGTGCTTTGCCCTTGGGCCAGCACTCGCCAACTCTCACGCAGAGCAGCAGCAGGACTTGGCCAGCATCCTTCCACCTCGTCCCATGTCCCCTCCTCACCTCCTTGCACAGCAGCACCTTGACCTGATCCATTCCTGGAGCTCCCTCTCCCTTTCCTGCCAGCCCAAAGCAGGGGTTTCTGCATATCCTTCAATCCTTACCACATTTTCATGTGCATCTCCCCCTATTTCAGCACTGGCAGACCCCGAGTGCTTCCCTGTGCTGCTAAGCCCCCAAGTTGCACCCTCCCCTTGTCTGTGCTTCAAATCCTTTTGGTTTTGCTGAGATGACTGAACTGCATGTGTTTTTACTGCCTTTTTCCATGCTTCTGCTATGGCCGTAGGACTTCTTTGTGAATGGTAACTCCAGACAGGTAAGAGAGCATCCGCAGGAGCCCGGTGCCTGCGAGCAGCGAGTGCAGCATGGGGCTGGGGACGTGGGGGACGCACGCGGTGCTGCAGGGGGTTAACAAGTGGTAAAGGGGGGGTTAAATCAGAGAGGATGCCGGGGAGGCTGGTAAGTACAAGGCTGCCCTCTCTGCTGTCTAGCTGGACTTTGAAGGCAACCTCTGTGTCCAGGGGTTGAATTTTCAGATGCGACTTAACACAGAGAAGTTCCTACCACTGGGCATTTTTGCTTTTCAAAAGATAGAAATAAATAAACTCGTGCCTACAGGTTGAAGCTCTCTGTTTCACTGCAGTCGGAGCAGGCAAGGCACACGAGAGGGGCAGCTGATGGTAGGTGACTTGGGGATCCCTTTCCTTCACCTGCCACAGCCTACGCCGCCTGTCCCGGCAGCTTCTCGCTTCTCATAGCTGGTTTTATTTTAATTTCAAATGAGAAAAAAAGTGAAAAATGGGAACTTCTGTTCTCACTCTCAGCCCATGCAATGGCTGTGTGCCAGCTCGCCGGCGCTCATAGACTTTTAGTGCAGATCTGCAGCACATAGGACCTTGCAGCTCCAGCTTGTGTTCCTTCCAGAAGGATTGAATAGCTGGCTTTTAATCATTTAGCCTTACTGAAATGGGATATGGTAAATTAAAACCGGGGGCAACATGAACCGTTTGGGCCACCCTGCAAAATTGCTGTTATGTGGATCTGTCCATTTGTCCGACACGGCAATTTGGTATGTTGTTACCCATTTGAAGGTAGTATATTTAAACTGCTTAAATGGAGATGTACATGCTTGTGCCACACCGATTCCTGCTTTCAAATCCCTTATTTTGGGAGAATTTCACTGAAAGAGCAGCAAATGCTGCAGGTTGCATTTGCGAGTCTGGTAGCTTTTGTTGGTTAGCTGGCTCAGGAGGAGTGATGTGTGAAGGGCGACTGCAGATGTGTGGAGTGGGTGAAAAACAAGAGTGATGCTGAGCGTGTGCGGCAGCCCGTAATGAAATGTTTCATGTGAGGATTTAATGAAGTATCACAAATACGTATGCTAAGAAAGCCCAACTTTATTTATTCAGCAGCGCCTGTGTGTTTGCAGATTCTTAAATCTTCCCTGTCTGAGAAAATATTTACATTTCTAACCAGTGGCTTCAAAGCCAGCTCTGTTTTTCAGTTACAAGCAGTGGGTTTTACCGGTAACCCGTGGTGGTGCTCCCGATTAATGGGGGTCTGCTGTGAATCATGCTGCTGTGTGCTGAGAGCACTAAATGTCTTTGCTTCTGCACGGCTTTTCTCCAGGCTTTTTTTTTTTTTCCCCTTGTTTTTTTTTTGTAGAAGGAAGATGCTATCGATGACACCTTGAGTTCCCGGCATAAAGTCAAGGAGCTTTCGGTCATAGACGGCCGGAGAGCTCAGAATTGCAATATCCTCCTGTCCAGGTATGGTTAATGCCGTCTCGCCCTCCAGGGAGTGGGGGGATGCTTGATAGCCTGCTCTGGGCTGGGGGGGTGCTCCTCGTCCCTGGGGGGAGTTTAATGACAGGAGGCAGCGCAGGAAGAGAGTCAGCGACACCTGAACCCGGGTATAGCCTTACGCCGTTCGTGACAGCCTGGCGTGAGGTGGGAAATGCGATTAACTTGAGTACGTGGCAATTCAGTGTCCCTGGAAAGCCCCAGAGGGCCTGGGGTACCCAGCGGCGAGCCTCTGTGAGGGATGGGAAGGGGGTTGATGTCACCTCTTCTCCTCCTCGGCCTGGGTTTTGTTTGTTCTTCGGTGGTGGCTGAGGAGGGTTTCTGGTAGGCTGGAGAGAGCATTGGGTATCGGCAGGGCATGGCAAGCGGCAGCGAGAGTCAGCCAGGGCCTGGCTGCCCACGCAGGTCTCCTGTGCCACCTCTGGATTTTGGGGAGGGGACGTCCCGCTCCTGCTGCTGCCCAGCCCCGCTGGGGTGACAGCCTCCTGCTCGCCTCCCGTGAAGCAGGTCCAGCCCTGCCCTGCTACCAGCAATTGAACACCATCCCTCGCTCGCTGCCAAGAGGATGAGAAGGGCCTTTTTTTGGCAAGATGAATGACACCAATAAGACTGACTTCTGAGAAAGGAAAAGCCAAGCTGCGGTGGCCTGAAAGGATCAACCATCAGTGTAGCTACTTGGGAAAAAAAAAAAAACCAAACAGCAGCAGAAAATGCTTGTTTCTGACTCACCCAGAAACAAAAAAACCCCAACGCAACAGCAGTAAAATACAGCTCCA
>KZ505805.1:301396-314718 GCA_002844005.1 Limosa lapponica baueri | reverse complement strand
GCAAAAGGACCTGCAAGTTGGCCCCTTATTTTGCGCAGACGTTTGTAAGCTCACCAGGCATTGTCTGGCTTGTAGCGTGGAAAGATTACAGCTAGCGAGATACTTTATCTCTCTCTGTAGATTTATTTTTTTGCCTGCTTCCCTTGCTTTGGGAGAAATTGCTTTGCAGTGAGATCACTGGATTTTCCTCCAGCTTGTAATGCAGCGCAAGAATATTTTTAACACTTGCTTTTTTTCTTCTTGTTTTTTGGAGAATGCCTTGCCAAAGTTAGTGCATTATTGGGTCTTTCGCAGTGAACCACCGTGTCCTTGTTTTTGCTCCCTACGCATGGGTGTGTATTTTCAGTGCCGCTTTCTGCAAGACGCAAATCAAGCCCTTGGTCCATCACCTTCTGCGTGTGCTGGTGGTGAATGGCTTGTTTGATTCCTCTCCCCGGCGAGATGGCATGGAGCATTTTTCTCCCATGAATGTGGCTTTTCAAGAGGGCGCGTCGCTTTCCCGGTGGAATTCGTTTTCCCCCTTCACACTTATTATGTCCTCCGTGGGACTCTACAAAAGCCACGCAAAATAGCCCCACACTTGTGAGGCTGGTGAGCTGTCACTTCGCATCGGCAGGCTGCGGGCTTTAAATCCCTGTGACAGCGAGTCCTGTGACCCCGTTCCTCCCAGACGGCTCGCATTCGACAGCTGCTGCCAACAATGATAATTATTGTGGTTATAGATAAGCTTCTAGCTTTCACTGGCCCCTTTCCCATCAAATTGTCTGAGAAGCTCTTTTCTTCTGGCACCCCACGCTTGCTCTCTGCCGATGCCGGGACAAGCTCTTGTTCTTGGCACTGGATTTTGAGATTCCTGAGAAAAATTTTTTTCAGCTCTTTTTTTTTTTTTCAAATCTATTCTATTATTGACTTTGCTTTTAACAAGCAGAGCTTACAAAAGTCAACCTCATCTTTCACCACCCTCTTGGAGATGATCACAGTGGAAAGTGTGCGCTTTAGGTGTCCACTTTGGCTTCTTTTAGCCAGCCCCTTTCTCCCAGGAGCATTTTTGCCTCCCTGGGGTCCCCCCAAATTTCACTGAATTTCACTGAATTTTTAGAGTTGGAAGGGACCATATAGATCATCTAGTCCAAGTCCCCAGATCATCTAGTCCAACTCCCCAAATGTCCAAACTGAGCCAGTGTCTGCTTTTCACTGCGACGGGGACTGATGAGACATTTGTTTGAAATCTTGGCTCTAATGTCCCTGCTTGGGCGTGAAAGGAGTCCTCCTGCAGCTTCATACTCCACATAAGGTCATGTCCATCCTGGCCACTGCCCTCGTGCAGGACAGGTAGTGTGTCCCCAGGACATGGCTGCTCATCGCTACAAGCAGCAGAGGGGACATTTTCCATGGATCCTGGGTTTGCTCCTTGTCCAGCAACCCTAGCAATTGTCCTGGGCACCGCTCAACGCAATCTTTGAGCTTCCTCCCCTGGCTGAGGTGGGATTTTAACTCATTTAACAAACACTCTCTTGGGGAGCTCACTCCAGCATAAGGTGAGAGAGGACCAGGCACAGAACAAGAAACATGGGCTTATAAGGAACAAATATTTACTTGACAAGTCTGTAAGATCCACATACCTCGATAAATCCAATCCTTCACTTCCAGCCTTGAGCAAAAGATTTCAAGTTAAACCAAGCCCTTGCTACCCTGGTCTTAGAGAACAGCACCCTCCCTGCTCTACCTTTTTCTTCCAAAAGCCAGCTCCATGGTCTCAGGCTGCTCCCTGAAGAGATGCCAGGATGAAAAATACCCTCCTCGTTTAATTACTTAGAGTGATCAAGTCAACTCCTGACCTTCCTTTTGATCTGCTGATCAGGTTGACTTCCAAGGTCTCACATCCCGCCATAAGGTGTGTTTCTGGTTTCAGCTCATTCCTTTGAGCCGCTTCCAATGTTTCAGCATCACCTGGCAACACTGGTCACCAACACTGGGGCAATGGGTTTCCTTAAAGCCCATGAACAGGTCTTTTCAACTGCGAAACTTTTCCGTGCATGCAAATAGGGGGGGGGGTATTTTTTTTTTAACAAAATCTATTGCAATGGCTTTAACCATCACTGCAAGCTGGGCAAGGGATAGGAAGTTGGCAGACAGAGTTGCAGAAGTTGCTACACTTTCCCTCTTTTGCATTTAGATTATTTTATTAAGTGCAGTGCAAAACCATGAAGAAAAATATGTGTGGGTTTTGCAGTCAAAGTCCTTGCAGGGAGCAATCCTGGAGAGTGCTGCAGACATCCTGACCTGTGCTTGATGGCTGCCCCATCTTCAGTTCCTGTTATGTGGAGGAAGAATAAGGTGGAGGGGGGCTCGTTTCCAGCCTGTTAAGAGTTTGAAGCATGTTGAATTCCACCCCGCTTCACTCCTCCCCCCCCCACCAAAACAAAAAGCTGATGGGTTTCCTGGGGTGCTGAGCATCTGCTTCCCCAAATTTTGGACTCCTTTCTCTTTCAGAGGGACTCCAGCCGAAGGCAGCTGGGAGGGGTGGGGAAGGCAATGTTCAAATCCAAGAAAAACAACAGAAATTGGCCGAATTTTCCTTATGGGTTGTGGCAATGGGTTTAGGAGCAGCCCTGAGCTGAATCCTGAGCTCAGCCTGGGCTGTGCTGCTGACAGGGAGCATGACCCCCACTAGCCCCATGGCCTTTGGGGGTGCTGGGGCTGCAGGAGCAGCATTGGTACAGGCAAGAGTTACATATAAAAGTTATTTAATTTTAATACAAGTATTAAAATATGTATGTTCCATTAAAATGTATGTACATGTATTTTAATACATGTACACTACTTACCATGCTTATATAGAATACTGTAAAATAGGGGACGGCAGCTGCAGTGTGGAGAGAGGGAATTGGCTGGTGGGGTCTGGACCCCCCGTGTATGCAGCAGGGCTGCTCTGTGCCTTGGCAGAGCACAGTCCTGCCACACATCTCACACATCCTTCTTCGTAACACACTGTATAGTGTTATTCATGATGCTGCTTTTGGCTGGGAGTTAAGCTGTTCATCTTGCAGGGGTGTGTAGGAAATGCTCCTCAACCCTGCATGATTACTGGGCTGGGAATAACTCCTTCCTCCTCTATCTCCCAGGCTGAAACTCTCCAATGATGAGATCAAACGAGCAATTTTGACAATGGACGAGCAGGAGGACCTCCCAAAAGACATGCTAGAGCAGGTGGGTGACGTGTCTCATGCTCCTCCATGGTTTTCTAATGCTGAGACCACACTGTGCAAGGTGCTTGGGAACAATCCGCAACTTTGAGAAGTGTGTTGGGGCCCCAAATTATTTACCAACCACATCTTGAAAAAACACCCAGGCGGGCTGGAGCAGTAGGAAAGCAGCTCAGTCCCAGCATCAGTGCTGGGAGCAGCATGGCCTCCGCGTGCCATGCCTGTACCCGGGTCTGCCCTGGGACCCCAGGAGAGTCCCTGATATGTCCTCTGTTGAAACCTTCTTGGAGAATACATAGCACGTCTGTTGTAAAAGCAGAGCGATTTGGGCAGGGTGGAAGCAAGAGACACTAATGTGATGGGGTAAGGGAAGGAAGGTCACAGGGACAGTGATAACACTTACTTCATAGATGCTTCGGGGTTACTGTCTGTGCATGCTGAAAAGGTAGTAGATTCAAGCAAATAAATCGCCATTTTGCTCCTGAAAAACCGTGCACAGGCCTCATGTCCACAAGTGTGCTTTCCCTTGTTTAGCTCCTGAAGTTTGTTCCTGAAAAGGGTGACATTGACCTCCTGGAAGAGCATAAGCACGAGCTGGACCGTATGGCCAAGGCTGACCGTTTCCTCTTCGAAATGAGCAGGTTGGTGGCCCAGGAAATGTGTTTTGGCCAGTGGCTGCACGGGCTGGTTGTGAGGCGGCTCTTTCACGGAGCCTGGTTGGGAAATAAGCCCTGCTTGCTGTTTTTCATGTCAAGAAAGGAGTGGGCCAAAGCACGGTGCTCCCATCCATAAGGATCACTTGTGATGCTGTGCTCCAAAAATCAGGGTTGTGGGTCCCAGACAAGCAGCAGCTGGGTGGAGTGGCGGGGAGATAGGTCCTCTGGAGACATGTGTTGGCTTCCCAGAGGATGCCCCAACACATTTCCCCTCTTGTCTGGGGGAGAAAAACTGAATCTGGCACAACTCTGTGAAAGACTGCATCATCTGCATCATGGCCTGGCTAGGAGGTGCTGTTTGAATGATAACAATGCTGCAGCGATGCTCCTTTCCCCTTCACACGAACGTACCCTAATGAATACTAAAGACTGGTGTATGTAAATTTTGCCCTGCTTTGTAGGTAAGTCCCACTCCTGACCTTAGGAATGACGCGTCCCTTGGGCTTCTGAGAATATATGAGACGGAAAGAAAATCTCATTTCTTCCTGCTCCTGGTAGCAATCATTTAATGCTTAGAAGTCTTCAGGGATGAATAACCTTATCTTTCGCATGCACATCCTCCAGAAGTGCCGATTTAAAATCTTGAATCTCCTTCTTTAAATCCAGCTGAGCATTGAGCTCTTTGAATTTCTTAGCTGAACTTCAAGTCACTTGTTTGCAAAGTCAGTGAGTTTTACAATCTGAGATCGTACCAGGAGATCAAAAATAGAAACACTCCTGTCATCCCTAAGAAACGCACCGATGAACACCAGGGCGATGCACCGTGTAGTTGCTGAGTGTCAAAGACATGCAGGACGGAGCTGTGAAGTTCAGACCTGAGCCTTCAGGGCTGGAAGAGGCTCAGAATTAGCTTTCCTATTGCAGGTCACCTTTCTTCTTCACAGTCTTTTGCCCAGGTGTTGCTCCCATGACTCCATCTTTTGGAAAGCACAACGTGCTGATGTGAATATTTGCCTTGATTTCTGGCATGGCTTTTTAATTTGCCCTGTGGTCTGTAACCGAGTGTCATGTCTTTGTCACCTGTGATTAGTACAACAACAGCGTAGCCCATGGCCTTGTCTGTGAGCGTGTCTCCCATGGGTCCTTGGTCCAAATTACTCAAATCAGACTGTCATTTGCCTGCAAGTGAGATCTTGTTTAGCCTAAATACAATCGACATGAGCAGAGCTGTCCCTGACTTGGCCAGGAATGGGCTGGATTGGGCTGTGTTGGTGGCTTTCCAGCCCAGACCATTGTTTTGAGGGTCTGAAGGTCCAGTTTTGTTAGTGCCGGTAGTTGGTGTGCCTGTCTCCAGCCACAGCTCGTCACAAAGCCATTGGAAGCCCAGACCTCATCAGCATCTGTGCTAAGGAGTAGTTGTAAAAGAATTGTGTTATAGCAATAGGGTGTAAAAATGCACTTGTTGAACCTTCTGAGTTAAGGATAGCTTAAGGTTATCCTTAGCACGTGCTAAAGAGCCCACCTGGATCCACCCCAGGACAGCTGCAGCTTCAGTTGTTGTTTTTTCTCATCCCAGCATAGTTTCAGGGAGAAATGCGGTCATTATTTTTTAATCACTGTGGCTCAAGTGTGCTTTATGAGCACAGCTGCGAGCAGCAGAGCAACTGAGCTCTGCCTGGAGCAAGCAAAGCTCAGCCTGCACCTCTTTCTTTTCCAGGATAAACCATTATCAGCAAAGGCTGCAGTCCCTCTACTTCAAGAAGAAATTTGCAGAGAGAGTTGCAGAAGTCAAACCCAAGGTTGAAGGCAAGTGACCTGACCTGCTGAGGGGCTCTGTGTCAGCACAGGGAGCACTCACAGGAAGAGCATCCCTCCGTGCCAGGGCAAGCCTGGTCGGCATGGAGGTTGCGGTGTCACAGGGGAAGGGAGGGAGTTGATGGTCACTCTTTGGCGATGGGGACACTGAAGGGGTTGCTGCAAGAAAAGGGGACTGGCGTGCTGCCATGGCAGGGGGTAATGTCCCACACCTCTCTGCTTTCAGCCATCCGCGCTGGCTCCAAGGCGGTGCTGCAGAGCAGCAGCCTCCAGCAGCTGCTGGAGGTGGTCCTGGCCTTCGGGAACTACATGAACAAGGGCCAGAGGGGCAACGCCTTCGGGTTTAAGATCTCCAGCCTCAACAAGATCGCAGATACCAAGTCCAGCATTGACAAGTGAGCAGCCCCTGCGCTCCTCCTCAGTAGCGTCCGTGGGCCCCAGGGATGTTGGGGCAATGAAGGGGCCATTAGTGTTGCCTCTGGGACGTGGGTAGGTGGGAGCTGTCCCCTCCCTCCTGCTTCCCCATCTGGCACATCGAATGATGCAAGCGTCCATTTTTTGAGCAGGACAGATTTCCAGGGAAGCTGAGCTGCAGATCAGCACGGGGATTGATGGGGGCTTTCCTTCCTGGGCTGGCTAAACAGCAGCCAAAGCTGATTAGGAGTATCATCCTCCAAATGCTTTTTCCTCCCATTTGAAGAAACCAAGAGCTGTCACGATGTGATGCAGTGGCTGGAGAAGTGGCTGGGTCCCAGGGGTCCTCTCCACAGGAACCCCCTCTGCAGCCCCCCAGGCTGCCGCAGCCATCACCTTGTTTGCTCTCCCCTCACTGAGCTCCATGCACAGAGCGAGAGGAGCTGGGTCAGGTCTCAGACCTGCCTGGTGTCATCCATCAGTAAAGACAGTGGAGGATGGGAGCGGTAATGCTCACATCACCTCTCCTGGGTCTCTCCTGTGAAGGGCCCTTGCTTGCAGGGACCAGGCTGCTCTGCAATGTGGCTGTGCAGGGGACAGACCCATCCCATGTTCCCAGAGAAGCAGCGAGCAGGATCCTTGCAGAAATCCCCAAATAGTTTATTAGCAGGGGTGGGTGTTAATAGTTTATTACCAGGGTTGTGTTGTGAGAACACTGGTGAAAACAGTGTTTTCCGCTCAGCTCTTGGCTCCCCGTGGTGCCGCCATGCTGACCTCACTGCTCCTCTCTCCTAGGAACATCACCCTTCTGCACTATCTCATCACTGTCGTTGAAAAGAAATATCCCAAAGTCCTCCGCCTGCATGAGGAGCTGCGAGACATCCCACAGGCAGCCAAAGTCAAGTAAGCAGAGATTTAGGTGGCACGTAGGGAGCGCCAGGAGCACCCTTCCCCTCGCTTCAGCCTGTCTTTCCATGTCACCCTCCCCTGCTTGCGCTCCCGGGCACATGCCCACCACCAGGCTGGGCCGGGGGCTGCGGCCACACTCGCCCAAGAGCGGCCCAAGAGGCAGGCACAAACATCACCTGGTGGCTTTAAATCTCAGCCCTTGCAATAAAGGGCTGTGAGCCTCCGACTGCGAGGAAGGGGAGCTGCTTGGAGCCAGCCGTTTCCTGTTGTTATCTCACCACAGAAGCATTTAATTAATTTCTAATGGTACGTTAAGTAATCCGGGAGGAAGTGGTTGCGGTGCAGCTGCAGATAAAGGGCAGCTGTTTATATGTGTGTGTGAGGGAGGCTTTGCCTGCAGCATGGGCAGGACCAGGCAGCGGTGCGAGGGGCTCACCTGCCTCCAGGTCCTGCCTGGCCCTTGTTTCACCACCGACATGGAGCTTCTGGTATTTGCAACAACCTTTTAAACCCTGCCTGTCTCCCTGTGACCTGTTCGGAGCAGACTGCTGCTGTCTTCTTGCCAGCAGAGCCCCTCGTTCAGCAAAGCCCTTAGACACGCACTGAACTTTTAGGTACAGGAGCAATCTGCTGTTGCTCTGCGAAGCCCTCGAGTATGTGCTGAAGTCCCCCTGAAATGAATGAGGCTCTGTTTTGGTTTTAAAGTTCAGCATGAGTTTATGGGCTTCGCTGCTTCGGGGACCTGAGCAGCAATAATCACACGTTTCTGCAGTCAGCGTGCACTCCTGTTAGCTGTGGACACGAAAAGGGTCTGAAACTGCACCTCCTCGCAGAAGGGATGGCAAATATGCAGGGAGTTTACAGAGCTCTAGGGTCTTTCAAGTTTCAAAGTCCCCTTGTAGCAATAGTGGCTTCCCTACAGAAGATCTGCAACGTGCAAAGCAAGCATCCTCACATTTAAAACGTAAAGTAATTGTCAGCCGTATGGATAAAACAAAGTGACAGGACAAATTTGGCGTGTGAGGAGGAGTGTTTGGCTGCTGCGCTCATAGGCAATGGCTGAGAACACGGCTGAGCAGGGCACGCTCCCTCGCCAGCGCCGGCTCCGACTTTCTCATGCTCGTGTGTCTGCAGCTGCTGTGCAGATACATCTATGGGAAAGAAAGCGTCTGTGTAGAGGATTTCCCCCCCCTCCTAAAATTTATCATTTTTTTCTAAACTCGACACCATATGTAATATTTGGGCTTGGTCCAATCTAGAGTGAAAGCAAAAAGCTTCTAAAGCTCTAGAAAACCCTAAATTCCCCTTAGCCCTGCAGCTGTGAAGCAAAATTGCCGCCTCTGTCAATCCCGCCGCTAGTAATGAACTGCTGGAGCACAGGGCTCCCAAAACTGCATTTTCCCAGACTAAACCTGCCAGGAACACTTGCTCCATGACCCGATGTCAGCGTTTCCAGGGACCCCAACCCTAGAACAGACACTCCTGGAAAGACATCAAGACTGTGATCGTCGAGTCTTTGTGAGAAAGCTTCCACGCAGATGTAGTGGTAGAAACCCGTAAGCACTTGAACTTCACTCATCAGGGGCTTGAGCCTTGTACAAACACAGTCAGTGCCAGATGTGATAATTTATTTTTATTGCTCTATTTTTGGTTCCTCTCCCTTTATGAAAGCCTTGCTGCTCAGAATGACACTTAGCATGGCATACACCTAACTGTGGTTCCCTGAAACACTGTCCGTTGTGCAAGGGGACAGCAAGCCTATCTTCTGCTTGCCCTCGAGAGGGGAAGAGAAATCCCAACAAATCCCTCTCCTGAGCTCTCCTTTTGCTTGGAAAGGTCTGGAGACTGCTGAGCTTGCTAAGCCTGAAAAGTCCTCTTGATTAAAAATACCGAAAAGCGCTTTGCTTCAAAACAAGCAACTGCAGCTACTTTGAGATGGGTGGCTGTCCTAGCTCAGAGGCTGTCAGCCCAATTTACTGCTCAAAACATGCTGGTCTGCAAACAGGTGACTATGTGTGCAGCACCGGGGTCTTTTCAGCGGAAAAACACGGTCGAGTTGGTTAGAGAGCTGTAGAATTTGCTGGGGAAGGATGAAAATTAATATCCTGCCATTTCCAACAGCATGACCGAGCTGGAGAAAGAAATAAACACTCTGAGGAGCGGCCTGAGAGCTGTGGAGACTGTAAGTATTCTTTAAATCAAATATAGCCCAGCCTGGCTCCGAGCACCGCAGCATCCCTCCTTAGAGAGGCAGGTGAGGGAGCTCCCAGTGAAGCTGCTTTTATCTCACATCCTGGAGATCTGTTTGTCTTTCCTTCCTGCCCTGCACGTGTGTCTGTCCTCTCGGGGCTGTTTTGGCACAAAAGTTACTGTATGGGGTTAGGCCTGTGCGTGCTTTAATCTAATGAGCCAAGGGAGGCTGAGTGAGTTCAGTGATGGTGCCTGCGGAAGACCTGGGATGTGCCAGGGGGTCTCCCTTTGCCTGTAAAACTGCAGAGGGCTGGGGCTCAGGCTGAGGAGCCCAGCTGGAGCGGTGATGAAATGGTGGAGGTATCCCGAAGGAATCGCTGTCCTGCTGAATTATGCTACTTCCACGATCTTTCCCGCAGGATTTGGCCTTAAAAGTGTACTGCAGGCGTGATATTGTAAACCAGGGTAATCCGTGGCCTCACGCGTGGCAGGAGGGAGCAGAAGTGGCAGTGCTGCCAGTCACCTGTGGCAATGATGCAGGCACCCACCCAACAGCACTACCAGAGGTTGATGGTATTTCTGTCCCTCCATCACCCAGGGCCTGACCAGATTTCCACCTTTTTTTCCCCAAAGGAGCTGGACTTCCAGAAGTCTCAGGTTCAGCAAACAGGCGACAAGTTTGTGGCTGTCGTCAGCCAGTTCATCACATTAGCCAGCTTCAGCTTCTCGGATGTCGAAGATCTTCTGATGGAAGCGAAAGAACTGGTAAGGTCACCAACGTCCTTGAGATCTGTGTAGCATTTCAGCCTTTCCTCCAGCCAACAGGAGAGGGATGGTCCTGGCCTTCCCAGAGCACATGCTGTGTGTTAACATCTCAGATACCTCCCCCATGAGATCATGCAAGTGTCCTGCTGGGACCCTGACAGGAGAAAGGTGCTGGGCTGGTCTTCATGGACTGATTGAAGTGGCTGGGTGGGTACATCTCTCTCTTTCCCAGGGCCTTTTTTCTGCTCCACAACCCAGCATGCCAGGGCTTTACAGGTCAGGCCAACAGACTGCTTCTGGGACGCAAGATGTGCTGTAGAAAGCCGTGAGATACCTGTCTCATTTTTTGGAAGTGCAAAGCAGGTGCTAGCCATGGGAGAGTTGTGTCCATCAGGGGAGGAGATGATAGGTCATTTTTGAGGATCTGAGTCTTGGTTAAGAGCTTTCACTCAAGCCTAGAGAGCTTGCTTTGCTTTCTGCATTTTAAAATGGAAATATACCGGTTTTGGTGGCTTTAGAGTTAGGACTATGACGGTTTGGGCATCTTGGACAATGAAGGCTGAAGGTGGCAAGAAAGCAGGGTGTTCTGTCTGGTGTTGATGGAAGAGGAGGAAAAAATGCAACCAGGTCTTCAGGCTGGACATGAGGTCACCCAGAGGTTGATATCAGAGACCAGGGTGATCCCACTTCTATAGGGCAAAATAACATTGATACGTAACTTCAGTCTGAGACCTACCCAGCTCTTCTCTCCAGAGAAGAGGGAGAGGAGCTCAGTGACGTAAGTTGAGGCCAACTACAGACCTGGTTAGAGAAGGTACTTAAAAGATTCACCTTCCCCAGAGTAATGCCTTGGTGAGTGCTTTGCAGCCATGTGCAATGACCTCTTGCCATGTTGTCCTTTTCTCCCTACCAGGCTGGCTTACATCACAGCAATGGGGTGGCCATTGGCTACGTCTCTGATTCCCAAGCACCTTTTGCTTCCCCTCTTTCAGCAAAGGGGCCCACATCTGGTTTCCATTTCCTCCAAGAACAATCCTCCAGTATCTCCTCCCTGGCCTGGCCTGCATCTTGATTGAAATGGCAGGGAGATAGTCCAGCACGGGCCATTTTATAGTTCCCATCCTTGTCCCACTGCGTGAGCTACTTCTGCAAAGACAGAAGTTACCAAGTGTCACCACCTCCTTCTCCCTGGTTGTACCAATGGCCAGTTGGCACTGTCCTTCAGACCATCCACCCATGCTTGGGCATTACGATTGACCATTGCCTTCCTGAAGCCATGGCTCACCCAGGCCACCCTTTTAAACTGCTGACGGTAACCTGGCAGATCTTCCCTGCAGTGAGTTAGGACTGTGGAGACAGTGACAAATGCTCTGCTCTGCTAGCTGTATCGTCATCTGCTGACTTGGCTGGATCTGGAGGAGTAGGTCTGGTCACGGTCCCCAGCACCCATCACAGTCCACTCTGAAGCAATATGCAGCTGTTCCTGTGGTTATAGGATAGGACGGGCTGTGCAAAGTGCAAAGTGCACCAGCTCTTCGCTTTTTAAACACATGTCCAGATTCAAATTGTGTTACTGATTTCTCTTAGAAAAGTAGAAACATCATTGTTTTATAAACTATATGTCCTGCAAGGATAACATTTTCAGCCTTTGCCCCTCTACCAGAATCTCCTGTAACGTGGCAGAGAATTAAGTATCTTGATGAAAATCAACAAGAATAACCTCAATTATTTTGACTTACATAGTGGCACCTCTCAGGTTCCTCTCTGCATCTTGAAGTGCTAAGTCTCTTAAGTAAACAAAGAAATAACAACGCCCTAAATGTCTTCTAAAGAGCCTGGGGCACCCCTGCAAATAAAATGAAATCATACAGGCAGGCTTTAAAAACATTCCTCTCAGTCTAACCAGCAAAATCAAAGCAACTAATAAATCTGTTTGTGCTTTGATTTTGTTTCTCTTTTCTTTTAAGCGCCTTTATCTCCAGAATGCACCATCACAATTTTAGCAAACTTTCTGTGCACAAAGAATCTCCTTTAAACTGGAAGTAAGAACAAAGGATGTCAATCCCAAGGACAACTCAAAGACTCCGTGGGGACCAGGACTCATTGGCAGATCGTGGATGTCCTGTCCTGACCTTTGCTATGGCCTCATTCAACTCCTTTACGTTAATGGTGTGCAAATAGCACGAAAGGCCGGAAAACTCCCTATTTCCCTACCCGGGGCTGTGCCTGAGCCTGGGCAGAAATGTCTTTTAGAAGTTTCACCAACACATTTGGTTTCCATAGCAGAGCATGTGGCAATGATAAATAATACCCCAAAAATACTTCAAAGAAAAACTTAAAAGTGCGAGTCTGCCTTGCCCTGCTGTGTTTACTATTGGGTTTATGTCTTTGGTAATCGGTCCCACAGTATCTTGCTTCCTTGTTTTTACTGCTGCTTAGTTAATAAAGTTTAGCTGGGGCAGGGAGAGGCTCGGCAGAGCCAGAGGCAGGAAGGAATGTTTTAGGAGAGGGGGCTCAGGAGCGATCCAGGTCAGCTCTTACAGGGCAGCAGGTAAAACATCAGATGATTTCTTTCATGTTTAAGTCAAGGCTTGATGAATCAAAGCCCTACTCTCTGCTGGAGGCATTTCTCTCCGCTCCATCAGGCTTCCCATGGCGGGTTTCGCCAATGCAGTGGATGTCTTCAAGACTGATGGACCCCTGTCTTCTCTCTCTCCCAGTTTTCCAAGGCTGTGAAGCATTTTGGAGAAGACACGGATAAAATGCAACCTGATGAGTTCTTTGGCATCTTTGACCAGTTCCTTCAAGCTGTGACCGAGGCCAAGCAGGAGAACGAGAACATGAGGAGGAGGAAGGAGGAGGAGGAGCGCCGGGCACGCATGGAGGCACAGGTGAGCAGGCATCAGCAAGTCTGGCAGCACCATTGGGGCACCAGGGGATGGCAGCCATGACATGCTGTCCCCATGGTGGCACAGAGAGCACTGAAGACTGGTCAAGGAGCTTCTGTGCTCTTAGACCCACTGGCTTTTCGCTGTTGATTGCTTAATTAACTAATGACCTTGGGTCGTTAAGATCTTGGAGGTAAAACATGCAACAGATCTGGTGCTGCCTCTGGGCTGCTGTGACCCTCCAGCAGCAGCCATAGGAACCTGGTGTACTTCAATAAAGGCAAGTGTAGGGTGCTCCACCTGGGGAGAAATAACCCCCCGCACCAGGACAGGTTGGGGGTGACCTGCTGGAGAGCAGCTCTGAGGAGAAAGACCTAGGAGTCCTGGTGGACAACAGAATGACCATGAGCCAGCAATGTGCCCTTGTGGCCAAGAAGGCCAATGGCATCCTGGGGGGCATCAGGAAGAGTGTGACCAGC
>KZ505805.1:290573-300904 GCA_002844005.1 Limosa lapponica baueri | reverse complement strand
TTGGACTAGATGATCTCCAGAGGTCCCTTCCAACCCCATGTGATTCTTGGGACCTCAGCCCATGGCTTGTATCGATAACCCTGACAAGCTCTCGTGTGCTAAGCAGCAGGGTGGGAAACTGCTTTTGTTTCATGGGTTTGGGGGTCACCGTGTGTGTTGGGCACCCCCACAACCACCTGCACAAGAGTGAAATGTCTCCTTTCCCCCCCTCCACCCTGGCACGTAGCTGAAGGAGCAGCGGGAGCGGGAGCGCAAGGCGAGGAAGGCAAAGGAGAGCGGAGAGGAAGGTGGTGAGTTTGATGACCTCGTCTCGGCCCTGCGCTCGGGCGAAGTCTTCGACAAGGACCTCTCCAAGCTGAAGCGCAACCGCAAGCGCATCGCCAACCAGCTGGCCGACAGTGGCCGGGAGAGGCCCGTCACCAAGCTGAACTTCTGAAAAACAAACTACAACAATAAAACCCAACAAAAAAATGCGGGTTAGTCTTTTTGCAGTGGCTGGGGGGTCTTCCCATTATGCTGCCTTGAAATTCAAAGCGAAACAGTGGCACGCTCTTTCTCCCCACAGGCGAGTGTGTGTGTGTATATACTGTGTATATAGTCAGGTCAGGAGCGTGGAGGGAGGTGTGGGGGCAGCCCGCCTTGATGGGTGCCCGCGCTGCCTCCTCCCCTCCGACTCCCTCCGAAAAGTAGTTCTCCCCACGCACAAGCACAATGCCGTGTCAGCGGAGCCAGAGAGGACCCAGCCCAGAGACACCTGTGGTCCCCACGGTCCCCAAAGACAATGGGAAGCCGTTTCCCACCACTCTCCTGCTGGAGCCCCCCTGGGCCGTTCGCGGGGGGTGCCTTGTGCACGAGGCAAGCGGTTTAAACAGGAAAAGAAAAAAAAAACAAAATTGACTGAACTTAATCTGGGTTTGGTTTATTTTCTCATTGTCGTGATCATTCCAAACAACTCGCCCCTCTGTGCTTTGGCGCTGGTTCCCAGCCTGGGCGCTGCGGGCGCTCCGGCGATCCTCTTCCCATCACCCTTGGGAAACGCTCGTTTTCCTCTTACCGCCACCGTGCTAAAGGGAGAAGTTTACCCCAAAGTGCTTATCGCTTTAACGCCACACAGATGTATTTATCCTTTTACAACATTTTCTGGCCCGGGCTGGTGGGAACGGTCGGTTCTCGGAGGAGACGAAGAGCACAGAATTTTGCGTTGTCATTTTTATTCTTGCTTTCTGTTCAGTGGGACAAACTGTATCCTCTGTAAAGGTGGGTCAGGCCCGGGGGTCTCTGGTGTACAAAGGGGCTTTTTCTTTTCTCTTTTCTTTATCGGACACACAGAAGCAGCGATGCCAAGAAACGCTCGTCTCTCAGCCAGGTCCTTTTTCAGCTGGGTTGCTGTTCGTTGTCATTGCAAATTTGTAAGCAGAACTACCTGTCAAATGTCAGTCCAAATAAAGACAAAAAAAAAATAATAATAATTCCAAGCTCTCAGGGAGTAATAATTTAATGATTTAGAAAATTAAGAATTGGAGAATAAAAAGTAACCACCTTAACATATTAACATTTCTATTCTTAAATTATGCTGAGTATATAGAGGACTGTTACTTTTTACTTTTATTTATTTGTGATGTGTTTTTTAAGAAAACAAAACAAAGCCTTTTTATACCACCAACACTTTTGTGATCCTTTTGTTTGTTTGTTTGTTTGTTCTTTTTCCTGTGGAGAGATGAGTTTGTCCCTGTTGCACTAGATACTAACACTATTTGAAATAAGGTTGGTTGTGTTTTTTTCTGTCAGATAATCGGTATTACTGGTGAGGTATGGGATGTCAGTTAACTATATGTACTGTATAGCAAAAGTGCTGTTTAAACTAATTTGTATAAAAAAAAAAATATGGTTCTAAGCACCTGAAGGCCGCAGGGTCTGTGTGCTGAGTGAAAGCTGTGAAATCTCTCTTTAACCAGAGTTGTCAAGAGCTGTGTTTTTACCATTTTGTTCTTTTCTTCATTGCAACTTTTGACACACTGTAGACTTAAAAAAAAAACAAAAAAAAAACAAACTTACTTTCTGAGTAGCATTTAAAGCAGTAATAAATAAAGCAGGTAAGTGCAAAAAAAGTCCAGCACCTCGTATTCAAGCAGCTGCAAAACCTGCAAATTATGTTCAAAGGTGGAGTTAAGCACTTTGCTTTAAGAAGGAAGGGGAAATAAAGACAAAGGTAATGATAATACTATTCCTTAACTGAAGTGCCTCTATTTATATTTTTTACTTGATGGTTGAAAAAAATGGAGCTGATACAATTGAGGGAATGGACTTTGGGGGGAATTTAAAATATAAAAAAAAAAAGAAGGAAAAAAAAGGTTAAAAAAAAAAAGTCTGGCCTCTGATGGTTTAAGGAATGGTTGGTCACTTGTGTTTAATTTGAAAGGTGGTGGGAGTCTGAAAGGGTGATCACCTCCTAGGGTCCCTGCCTGCGGGGCTCGACTGCCAGCACCTACCCCCGGCTCCTGCCTCTGCAACCCCAGTGCCACATCAGGACCTTTCCCGACAGATTTCCTCTTGCTCTTCCAAACCTTGTTGTTGGGTTTTTTTAAATTGTTTTACAGCAGCCTCATTATCAGGCCGAGTTTGCCATTTCTTTGTTTTCTTTCCAAAAAAAAAAAGAAAAAAAAGGAAAAAAAATTATATCTCTATAAATAAATACAAAGGCTGTGTGCAGGTAATTCCATGTGCCAGTGTCGAAAACTACTTTTAGATTGGTGCTGGTGTAAGTAGCCACTCTTTTCTCTTGGGTGTGTATTTTAAAGACGATTTTTTTTTTTTTTAATAATGCCAAAAAGGAAAAAAAAAATCCATAATAATTTGTAAACTGAAGTATATGTCTTGGACCTTATTTGCTTCGTAGTGACCAAGGTAGTCTGTTAGGTGCAAGGATGTTCGTAGTCTTAGCTAGCAGGAAGTGCTGTGTAATGTTATGAGACTGTACATTTTCTAAGACAGCAATATGCAATAAAGAAAAACAATTTCGGTGAGTGTACATGGCAGAGCTGCGAGTTATTTTTTGGGAAGAAAAAAAAGGGATATTTGGGAATTGAGACAGGCACTGAAGAAAAAGCCATCCGCGAGTTGTTCTTTTTCAGGTCATTTCAGGTCACCCAGCGTTTGCAGTCGTTGCTGGAGTTGGCCAATACTCCCCTTCACTGCTTCTCCCCGTGCTGGGCTTTAGGCACCCAGGGGCTTTGCCACCCTCCTCGCTTGCAGCAGCCTTGTGGTCGCCCACTTGTGGTCCCTGAAACATCCCCCTGTTAGCAGCCCCATCCATTCCTCCCCGCTGCGTTGTTGCCGTTGCCTGTTCCCACCTTGGGGACCAGCTTTTCCAGGAGCCTCCATTGAGGCAGCCACCGGTTTTGCATCGCAGGACAGGATGTTCTCCCTTTCTCCAGCTGACGGTGCTGAGCCGGTGCTGGCTGGGCTGGCCAGCATGCCTCTAGCGAGCCTATAGCCACACCAGAGATGATGTTTTCTTGGCAATAGCCCAAACCCCTCCTTGCCTATTCACGCTCATCCTTGCCTTTCCCTCATACCTTTCCCTCTGGGCTCTGTGTTATTTTCCTCCTTTTTCCAGTGCTTTTGCATTGCACCCAATGTTCCCAGATCCCACTGTCTGTAGTGGTGGGTATGTCTGCATCATGGCCAGACCCACAGACTTCCCCTTTTCATCAGCGCTTTCCCCAGTATAACCAGTAAGAGGACACCAAGCCAGCACAGATGGGGTGTGTAACACGTCCCTTGGCTTGCTGGGGCCTCCTTTGGTCTCACTCAGTGTCCGGCTGGCAGACATGCAGCTTTCTCCTATTTATATCTCATGGTGGGATGTGTATATATATATATATATATACACACACATATATGTATATGGCCCAGTGTTAGTCAGATTTTGGGCTGGGGGGGGTGCAGGGCAGTGGTGAAGAGGACGGCTGCCATCGCGGTGCCCAGCGGTTGGGTGGGCTGCTCTGCCATCTGAAAGCTGCGTGGCTGTGCCGAAGGACAGAAGCAAAAGGGGAATGGCTTCCGCTGCTCTTCCCTTCATAATTCCCTGTGTCCCCGTCACAGGGGGGCTCTGGGGTGCATCCACAAACAGATGTGAACAAGCTGGCCAAGCCCTACAGCACAATGAGGCCCTGAGATTCTGGTTAATGGCAGATTCCAGGTTTCCTGGGCCACATCAGTGGATGGTTCCCAAGATAGGGAACACGGTGGCGGTGGGAGATGTGAGCAAGGACAGGGCATGGCTTTTGATTCAACCAAGATATTTGAAGGGTAAAAAAAGACTAGTGTCATGCAAGCTTTCTGGCCTACAAACCCTTTTTCAGGGCTGAAATAGCAGCGTTCATGGCTTGAGAATATAAATTTGAGATACAACGTTTGTCATCCCAGAGGAATGGGGACTGGGGTGGGCACTGTGCTGGACTCACATGGCTGTGCTGTGTGAGGCCATGTCATCAGGAGCTCGTGTCATCCAAAGCTCAGCTCAGCAAGTAGGGCAGACACAGCTCAATGGGGAGAAACCAGGCTCCCAGCCCTGCCAGCAGCACTGGCAAGGGGCTGGGTCAGCAGGAGCTTGCTGGACTTCATGTCCAAAAATATCTGTCTACTCCCAAGGATGGGTACAATGGGAACAACGGATCCTGGAGACCCTCCGGAAAGCGGGGATGTGCCAGCGGGGATCCTGCTCCCACCCGTGCTGCAGCTGGACCTGTCTCTGTCCCCAGTGCCTATGTCACGGATCAAGCAGATGTTCTGGGCTAAAACTGCGCTCTGGCCAATGGCATGACCTGACACAGCCCGGTCACCAGACCTGCAGCCCCTGTGTGGGGCTGGTGCTGCTGGAGCGCCCCGGGAGCAGGCTCACCCCTCGGTGCAGAGACCAGCAGAGCAATGAAACCCCATCAAAGCACCTGGGTGTTTCTCTGCCTGCCTGTGCCGTGGGGTGAATGTGCCCTTCAAGCTGTGCTTCTGGGGGAGGACGGGAGAGGCCAGGCTGGCACAGAGGCTGAGGGGTGCAGGAGGGAGGCTGTGAGCCTCCTGTCCCCATCCCCTCCCCTGCAGCAAATCCTACAGACATCCCTCGGGCGAGCTCTCCCTGGCATTGCTCAGGGTCCTGCCACATACGCATGTGAAAAGGACGGGTTTCGCTTTAATCAGAGGCACTCTGACCATTTTATATTATTTTTAGCCTTAAACCAGGCTTGATGGGCGTGCGCAGAGGAGCCAGGGAGAAAGCCGGGAGCTTGTGCTGCCGGGCCCCAGCCCAGCCTCAGGAAAGGCAGCACCACCATCTGCTGGCGCCTTCCAGATTTCATGGTTTTAGAGCTGTCGTGAGTATAAAATCAGTCCTGCCTCTTCCCTACCTCTGCCAGATCACTGCTATGGTCTGAAAAGTTCAGTGTTCTCCAGCTGTGTAACAGTCAAAATGCTAAATTTTGTATTTAAGTTTCCCCCACTGTAGTTGAGGAGGGGTAATTTTAATTCTGTCCTTCATAATTTGAGTCAAATAGCCAAAGGTCACAATGTGTGGCTGTGCTGTGACTTTTGGCACTGCCTGAGCTTCAGGGGGGCACACTCTGTGTGTGTGTGTGTCTGTGTGTCTGCCTGTGTCTGTGTGTCTGCCTCTGTGCGTGTGTGTCTGTCTCTGTCTGTGTCTATGTCTGTATCCCTGTGTGTGCATGCAGGCATGTGTGTATAAGAGAAACTAATGCAAAATGCTTTCATTGGACACCTGAAGGCCACAAACTTTCCTCCATTGCTTTTGAAACCGAAATTTTGCCCCACTCCACCACAATCCCCCCACAACTTGTCCCGATGATGGGCTCTGGGTTGGGAGCCTGTTTTCTGCAGTCTTCTCTTGCTAAAACCCATCTTTCCTTGCCGTCTGTCGTCATGTTGCATGAACTCAGCCCTGAGGTGGAGTTTCCCAGTCCCCAGGACAGCTCTCTGAGGATCGATCTGTCAGTCTTCCATGACTTTCTTTACCGGTCCCTATTGCACCTTTTGCTCACAAGCCCACGCTCTCAGCTCAGCCGTGGCTCTGCAGGAGGGGTAGGACACGTGCCCTAAGTATTTGAGCACAGCGAGTAGAACTGCCCTAAACCGAGATTAACCATAACAGCAAGTCTGGGAGACACGGGACAGCCAAACCTAGTTTTGCTCCCGCTGCCTAACCCATCCCCCTGGCTTTCCAAGACGCCGTCATAAGCAAAGCCGAGGTGGGAGGGTGCCGGCAGCTCTGCCTGGGCTTTGGGCACTGCCGGGTACCAGGAGCTTTTCCATCTGCTTGAATTTGTGTTTGTGTACGTTCACACAGCTTTACTGTGCCAAGCTCTGTGCGGAGTATATCCTGGAGTCAAGGAAAGGTGAGGAAGCCCCAACCTGCCTGAGACTCTCTTTACTGTGAAATCAAGAGTGTGAAACATTCAGGCACGACCTATGGCAAATCATTCCAATAACAGCAGGGAGCGATCACTAGTTGAGTTACATTTGCTGGAAAGAATCCACAATTCAGATGCTGTATTCAAAACTTGCCATGACCTCAGGGACAGTATATCAGCAAATGTTCTGTAAAATGCAGCAGACTGAGCGCAGCAGCCACAGGCGCAGGTCATGGAGGAGCACAAGTGCCACGGCACATTCCATTTCACTGCAGAAATAAGTGACCTGGTTATTCAGAGCATTTTTTTCCCTGATGCTGAGAGTATTTCAGAGTATGTTTCTACGTCGGGTAAGCAAATCACATTTATGTGGCTGTGAGGGAATTGTTGGGTGAGCAGTTTAAGAGAAATTTATCTTGCTGCTTTCGTCCACATCGACGTCCCTGAGGGTTTTTAATTTGTAGGACTCATCCAGGGAGTTTCATTCCTCACCAGCCGCAGCACCAGCGTCTCCCCAGCTGCCCACTGCTGGGGAGATGCTTCCACCTGCTCTGAGGGTGCACATTTCAGTGAAGTCCCCTGGTCAAGCTGCTGAGCACAAACCTAAGTGTTTAAGCCTGTGCATCAGTACTGCTGGCAGAAGCACGTGGAGACATTTCTGGTGCCTTCAGCCAGAATTGCTCTGGCCCCTGGGAGAAACATTCCTCCAGATGTGGAAGGGCAGTGCGGAATACTCCCACTCCTGATCGCCACCCTGGGAGCTGAGAAGTGTCATCTTCCAAAGTCATCTCCCCAAAGTCCTGCTGCAACTTTCTGCTTCTCCTTATGGTGGTAAGGAGGAGAGGGTGTCTGCATGGCTGAAGGCAAAGCAGACAGCCTGTGAAGGACTGAGATTTGCAAATGCCTTTAACTTTTCAGTGCACACAACAATAAAAACCCCTCTGAGAAAAGGTGCAACCCTGTTTTCAGAACAAAGCTTTAAAAAAAACCAACCTTTTTTCAGTTTATGAATCTCTAGATGCTCCATTGTTTATTAGTTTCTGAGCTGACTATGGAAGAGGTAAGTTTGAAAATAGTTTATAAATGCAAGGCTAATGGATGCATAAAATTAAGGATCCAATATTTGGAAATTGCTCCCCAGTCAGTTTTGTGGGCTTGCGCCAGTGCTTGCCTTTCTGAAAGCAGCTAAGCCTGGATGAACTCAGTGCCAGCAAGACAAGAAATAGCACAAATAACAAACGGCTCCTCTCAGAGTGAATTTACTTCCTCTGCTGAATCACAGCTGGATCTAGCTCATCTTTCAGGATGACCCCAGAAGCCTGTGGGCTTGTTGGTGTGCTGCTTCCCCCGGTACAAAGAGCTCGAGTAAGGCTTCTGGGCTTGATTGTTTCCTGAGCAGCAAGTACCAGCACAACCCCTCTGCTTGGGGTGGCAAGACGAGTGCAATGGTCTCTGCAGAACACACAGGGATTGGTCTTCAGTTATGGCTACTACATCTTGCATTAGAAGAGCTTGGGTTTAAGGCTCAGCCAAAAAGCCACCCCTGAGCAAGAACTGGTGTGTGAAGGTGCGCACAGCGGTCGTGCCCACAGTGACGGGAAGAGGGTGCAGGGAGGGCTGTGCAGACAGGCCAGCCTGGTAGGGGCTGCTTGGCACAGTGCCGCCACCTCCCTGGGACAGAAATGCCAGAGTGTGCCACCGCCTGCCTTTCTTCTGGCACAGCTGCATGATGACAAGGTGTCTTGGGAGTGAATCCAGTGCTGGCTCTGACTTCCAGCACACCTCATGCTGTGCCGGTTTTCCCCTTGCCTTCTAGCCCCCCTTGCTAAATCGCCTCTTGCGTCAGTGACAGCCTCCTGGGGTCTTCTTGGCTGAGCAGATCATCCATCACTCTCCAGCCAGACTAGTGCAGGCCCTGGTGTCGTGCCCTGGGGTTTGTGCTACTTCCGCTTTGATTTCCCCAGTGACTCATCCATTTTATGCCACCGAGAAGGATTTGCAGCCTTGTCCCTCCATGACACTTTTCCTCCTGCTTCTCACAGTGGTAATTTCCTAGGGAAAAAAATACCTAGAAAAGCAGAGCTGTTCCCCAAGCACTTCAGCTGGGGTTGAACGGAGATGCTTCAAGACTCAGGCAGTGTACTGCCAGCAGCAAGGCATTAGCAACCCATTGCTCCCTTCAAATTGGGAACATCAAGTGGGCTGATCACGGTATGGGCAGCATCTTGTCCTCCCACATCCAGTCCCAGTGAAGCCACTGGGACTCACACCACTGGTCCTGGCAGCTTGCAGCAGCAGAGCAGCACAGCACAGCTGGGCATGGGGTCAACCAAGCCTGGATCCCATTCCTGGTGACAAGTCCTGCGTGATTTGGAACCATTTTATTCTTCCAGTGCTGAGTTACTACCTTGTGCCTGTGTAATGCTTTGCAAGCAAATCTAGAGGCACACCCAGTTATTAATAATCAGTCACCATATAAAAATACAAATGCAACTAAGGGGAAGAGGCAGCTTTGCTGCCAAATGAAGCACCCTGCCAGCATCAGGACGGATCTCACCAGGCATCTGAGCTTTTGCAGTGCGGGAGAGCGCGCAGCACACACATTAGCCAGCGTTGCAAAAAATGCCACTTTTCTGATGTGCTATCCAAATTATTCATTTTAGCCTTGATGGCAAACCTTCCAAAGAGCAGCATGTGTTGAGTTTAATGGTGACTAATGAATCCATCTTTGAAACTAGAGTTCAGAGAGGTACACTTAGGGCTTGCACTGCATTGGCCGCAGCCCTTGCTCTGAATGTTTTTATCTGGGATGCGGCAGTTCTGAAGGCAGAGTGGTTGATCCCATTAACAGAAGGAGGCTTTTCCTAGGATCATTGGTGGAAAGGCTGCGCTGGCTGCTCAGACGTCTGCAGGCATCTACTGGATGTGCAAGCCAACGCCAGAGCTGAGAGAGAGGCTGGGGTGGTGGATCTCATTCCCGTGAGCTATTCTGGTTCTGGTGATTATTATCAGCTACTACAGACCATCAGGCTGTCACTTATAAACTGCCAGTTGCTCATACTTCGTAAGTTATGCACAAAGCATTTACTTTGAATTGAGACTTCATCCGGAGATTAGGAAGGGAGTGGAAAATAATGACTTGAATTAATCTGATAATTAAATCAACAGCAAAACTACCACTGACTTGAGTTGGAAGAGTACCTACCAAAATGCTTGTCATTCATCAAGACTTAATGTTTTCCTTCTAAGATATAATGCATTAGTTGTATCAGTGGCTTGCGTACCATTGCCAGACAGTACGGCACTCTTACACTGAGGGTAAGTTTGCTGGAAGGTCAATGGGGGACTAAAGAGCCCAAGGACCAATTTTTCATTTGGCTTTGACTCATGTTGTCACTGGTATCCAGGGCTCAATTGGTCTTCAAATCATGTGAACTGCTGCCTCTCTAACGCCAAGCATCCTGCACTGAATAACCAGCATGATTTTTGAATTGTGGTGCTAAAAAGTGTCCCAAGATCCTTCGCAGAGCCCTTGTGCAAATGAGACTGCCGTTCACCTTGCGTCCAGGCTCATCTCGAGGGAGGAAGAAGGAGAGAAGTATTGCAGAGCCATGGCTGGAGGGGGCTTCAAAGCTAACTTTGCAGTGTCTGAAACCTTGGTGCCTTGCTGCCTTCTGCAGTCTCCTTCAGCCCAAAGAAAGGGGATCGCTAAGTGGGGTGCCACCAGCACGAGAGCGTTAGAGATGTGGAGCTGATGTTTCCATAGAGGTTTGGCCAGGAGCCACCTCCTGCAATGGTTTCTTACCTGGGAACAAGCTGCTGTGACCATGGGCAGAATTTTCAGAGCCAAGATAAAACAGTGAGGTCTCCTTCTTCTGGATGAACACTATTGTGTTCAGGTATTGTCAGGTA
>KZ505805.1:259146-277849 GCA_002844005.1 Limosa lapponica baueri | reverse complement strand
TGGAGGGCTTGTCGCCGGGTTAGTGGGATGTTCCGTTCCGGTAGGTACCCGGCGGTACCGGCCTGGGAGGGGCGATGGGGATGGGGATGGGGATGTGGGGGTTGTCAGCGGCTGGAGCGGGCCGAGGGTGGTGCTCGGTGACTCTCGGCTGCGAGCGGACCGGGCCGGGCCGGGCCGGGCCGGGCCGGAGCGCCACGGTAACGCGGGCTGCGCTCTCCTCGCAGCTGTGGACATCCAGACCGCCTGCCTCGGGCTGTACTGCGGCAGGACTGTCCTGTCGGTCAACGGCTCTGTGGAGACCTACGGGGACTGCGGGGTAAGTGCGGCGCGGGCTCGGCTCGGCCTGGGCAGTGGGTTGGCCCCGCTCCCTACCGGGCTGGGCCCGGCATCGGCAGCGCCGGCCGGACCCCTCCGGGGGCTGATGCGGATCCCGCTGTAAGCGGCCCGCAGCCCGGGCCCGAGGTGACGTGGGGAGCGGGTGGAGGTGAGGGCTACAAGGGGCGGGCAGAGCTCCCTTACCGAGAGCGGGAGCTGCTCAGCGAAACGTCCCCAAAGGAGGTGCTAAGCTGGAGCCGAGCAGAGGGGCTGCGAAAGGTGGAGCAGGGTGGGAGAGCTGTGCTGAAATCACTGATTGTATTGGGATGCTAAGGGAGAGCAAGGTGCGGGGAGGGTGGAATGAACGGGGAGCAAGATGCTCTGTGGGGCAGTGGCTGTGGGTGAGCCTAGCAGTGAAAGGGAGGTGGTGTGGCTGCGGGAGAGGAAAAGGGAGTCTTGGACAAAGCCTTTTAAACATGCTTTACCTTTGTTTATATTAAAAAGCAGTCAGAGCAAGGGAAATCTGAGGAATCAGCAAGGGAAGCTGAGAGATCACTGATGTTAATGTTTCATCTCCTTAAAAATCTCATAAGTTTTTCACCTCAAAACTTAAGGGTGTTTTTCCAGGAACTGCAATGATTCGTTATTGGTACTGAGATGCTTTGTAAATACAGTCTCTGCTTTTTGTAGGTATGCCCTAGAGGTCAAAGAACCGATGACAACAAAATCTGCCGGGAATGTATGGGATCTCCAGACCGCTATGACTGGCTGTACCTTGGCTTCATGGCCATGCTTCCCCTGGTTTTACACTGGTTCTTTATTGAATGGTATTCAGGAAAAAAAAGGTTCATATACCCCTTCTTCAGATACGTTATTTAAAAATGGAAATCTCGTATCCATGAGTGGTCAGTCTGAACTGAGGCGTCCAACAGTTCATGCTGCTGGTTGAGCTGATACGAGCAGCACGTAAGCTTTGGGCCGCTGGAGGGGGGGTTTCTTTACAAATGTAAGAATCCTGCAGGTCCTTCTTGCCAGTCACTGCCCTCGGGACGTCGCTGTGTCTCTTTAACGAGGTGCGGTCTGTCTGGCCATTTGGGCTGGACTGTGTCTCCCAGCAGCGGGCAGGAGCGGCCTGTTGAATCATCCCTTCTCCCCTGGGCCAGACCTGCCACCTGCGGAGGCCCCAGTCAGCTGCACGCGTTCAACGAGAGAATGGGTTTGAGGTTTCTCTTTAGGAATACACCTACCGGGCTTTGGTCCCGATAACGTATCTGGTGTAACCTTTATGCCAGCGTGGTGCATCAAGGAAGTTCTGTAAAAAAGGCATTTAAAACCACAGCTTTGCGCGGCCATTAGCTGCTAGGCTGGAAGTTTGAAGAAGTAATGACTCGAGGGTGTACAAAACACTGAAAACACAGGGGACTGAGAGAGTTTAATGTATGAATATATATATCATCTTTAACAAGGACTTGCACCTTTGAACATTTTGTTTGTATTGTATGTAGTGATGTTAGTCCTTCTGAGATGTGTGGTGTCTTATCCTCACTGCTGCTTTCTGTGAAACTGCAACAGCGTGAATGTTGTTGTCCCTCACCTGACAGGATGCTTACGCTACCGCTCGCTTTTATTTACAAAGTTGGAATGCTGTTCAGTCACATTTACACTTAAATCATCCAAGATTATGAATTAGTTTTCACATTCAGCTTCAAATACTTTTTATTCGAGCAGAGTTGTCCCATCCTTGGTAGTGGTACATATTAGCTCTGTAGCAGGTTCTGTGCTGCATGGGCCTCCGCTTTTCAGTTGGTGGTTAGATTTCTTACAGTGTTAGCAAAATAGTAGTGAAAATCTCTCTCTCTCTCTCTCTCCGTCCCCAGTTCCAGTGCGTTATTGCAGCATGTCACCGCCTTGTTCGAGTGCAGCGTTGCTGCAATTGTTACGCTGCTCGTCAGCGACCCTGTCAGCTCCCTGCACATCCGCTCCTGCAAGGTCAAGAAGCTTTCGGACTGGTACACGATGCTTTACAACCCAAGTCCGGACTATGTCACCACGGTGCACTGCACGCACGAAGCCGTCTATCCCCTGTGAGTGTGGAGGCTTTTGTGCTCCTGAGCGCACTCCCCTCTTACACAAGCGTGCTTCTGTCCGAGCCTCTTCCCAAAGCTGCAGAAATTGTTCAGATATAACTCGGGCCAACGAGTATCAGTCACCTGAAGTCTTTTGTGCATCGAGCTGTTTCACGTGTGAAACACTTGGCAGCACCTGATGACTTCCTGAGTCACCAAAGAAGGTGGCATAAATCCAGGCTGTTTAGCTATGAAGCGTAAGACTTCAGGTTTTTTTCCCCCTTTGCTGCATCTTCACTGTTTCCCCTAGGAAAAGTGAGCCCATCGTTGTGTGTTTACATCCTTTGATTGTAAATTCTTTAGATTTCACTGACTAACTCCAAATTCCCTGGTTCTGAGTTGAGTCTGTAGGAGAAAAAGAACTGCACGTATAAGGAATTTCTCTCTCTCTCTTTTTTTTTCCCCAGGTACACCATTGTGTTTATATATTACGCCTTCTGTCTCGTGTTAATGATGCTACTTCGGCCTCTTCTGGTTAATAAAATTTCCTGTGGTTTAGGGAAGTCTGATCGATTTAAAAGCATTTATGCAGCGCTGTACTTCTTCCCCATCCTCACCGTGCTTCAGGCCGTTGGAGGAGGCCTGCTCTGTGAGTTGCCTCCTAACACTAAGAAACTAACAAATGGCTTATGGGAGGGAGGGAGGGAGGGAGGGAGGGAGGGAAGGGACATGACGCTCTTTTTGCTCTGAGAATAAGGATGTTGTTTAAGGTTATTGTGAAGAGCCTTACCTGAAAAGGTCGCTCATTAGTAGCCCTGTCCTAAATAGGCTCGTGACCAGCACGGCTATGGCCTCTGCTGGTGCTGCTTTCCCAGAAAAGGGAGTAAAGGGGATCTGAGAGGAAATTACTTCAGAAGGAGTTAGTTCCACTTTCTGTCAAGGTACAGCTTGTGTGATTTCAGAGATGGACTAAAGTGTAAGTTTGGGGAGATCAGCTATTTTTGGCTTAGCTTCCAGCATACTTGTCACATGAAGGGGACAGGTCCCGCAAAATGCCCACTCAGCCTGACTACTTTTCTCATTATCTGCCTTTTTTGATTAGTGATTTAAGTGTACATTAATGCCCCCTAGAAATATTAGCAAAAGTTTGAAAACCTAAGAGGGAAGCGTTGAGTAGTTGTGCTTGGCTGACCCTTTCTGCTGTGCCTGTTTGATGTGATGGTAAAAGGTGGCTGTAGCAGCTCAGTTTACTTCACACCCATGGCTACGTATGGAAAAACGATCTCCTCTGAGCGTGTGTCATGCATTCATTTCCCTGCTGACGTGTTCGGTGTTTGCCTTTAGATTATGCCTTTCCCTACATCATACTGGTGCTGTCTTTGGTTACACTGGCTGTGTACCTGTCTGCTTCTGAAGTGGAGGTAGGTGAACACGTTTCCTCTGTTAAAACTCAGAGTATAAAATACTCGAGACCACTTTGTCTCTTGCCTTTCCTCAGCAGTATATTCTGCGTTTAAGCCTCTTCCTTTACGACTTGGCTGGAGGAGGCTCCTGCAAGACTTCCCTCTTGTGGTGTGCTGAGAAACTGTGTGACGTGCTGGAAGAGCTTCATACAGGCTCTGTGCGCTGCCTCTAACATCTGTTAAACATCAGGTACTAGGTAGCAGGCTGAATGCTAAAAAGATGCTGTGTTTGTTTTGCAAGTCTTTCAAGGATCTTCTTGTCAGGAAGAAAAGGCTTGTTGTCCTCTTCAGCCACTGGTTACTTCATGCCTATGGAATCATCTCCATTTCTAAACTGGATAAGCTTGAGCAGGACCTGCCGCTGCTTGCCTTGGTCCCTGCACCGGCCCTCTTCTACTTACTGACAGCGAAGTACACCGAGCCGTCACGTATACTCTCAGAAGGTGGAAATGGACATTAAAAGGAGAAGGAACCTGCGCCAACAACGCTGCCCTAATCATCTGGATTAAGCAATTCTAGTGCTTGTTATGCTTTGGGAACTGCTGTTTTACAAGAAGTTATTTATGTCCGAGACTTCCAGGTGAAACACCTCGGAGTGAGACTGTATAATACTAAAAAGCTGCACTTTGTATTCTTCATAAGTATCTGGTATAGATTGAAGGGAATGTCTTTGTATCTATTTATCACTGTGAATTCGTATAAAAAGCTTGTGACACAATCTAATACAGTGGTTTCCTTGTATGTGTTTATTTCCTAATACACTGTTTTAGGTGGTGTTTGAATAAAACAACAAAGTTTTTCAGCAGACTTTCAGTAAAACAAAGGGAGCTTGAATATAACACAGAGCTTGGTCTTCTCATCACGAACTCCAGCTTCTTCCCTCCAGTGGAAGCATACTTTTGTCTTCATAAAATACGTTGAGTGTCTCCTCATTTATTCCCTGTGAGGACTTAGTCTGCTAGTGAGAAGGAGAGGAAATGCATTCACTATAAAGTATAGTTTGTGCTCTGCGTACTTCACGTATGGAGACCGCTTCTTAAAGTAGCCTTCCCAGGAAATTCATTTTCCTATTCCTTTACTATAATTTTTATATTATTAAAGATTTTCTGACAGCCCTGTGAAGCACCTGTTAACTACACAGGGGTGAAGCCTTCTCTGTGCCTCTCAGCACAGTCGCCTCGGCTTCCTGCTCCGAGCGCTTCCTGGGGTATCACCCCTTTGTCAGCGGTGCCCACAGCTCACCGCCGGCCGTGTGGCCGCAGCTGTACACGGGCTACAGCAGCAGCGCTGGTCAGACAGCAGCGCAGTTTAGCGGCAAAGGAACAGCTCTTCATGCGGTATCACCACTGCAATAATGGAAACTGCTGGAATGACTGAAGTACAAAACCAGCACGGATTTAATAAAAAGAATTGGAGATTTGTTACCGCCTTGAAGAGACACCGTTATTTCTGCTCTACAGTCATCAAAATCTTTATGTGAACACCTTGATAAGAATTGCTAAAACTTCTGAGGCTGTTCAGAAGTGAGGTTTTAGCCTTGCTGAAGCCAAATACCCCCTGACAAAGACTCTAGTCTTCTCTCTGTATTGTAGAGGAAGATACCCAAAGCTTACATCCTGTGTATTTGTCACCAGTCGCTTAGTCTATAGAGGGTCTGGAGGAAGATGCAGGGCAGTGCTGAAGGTCTGAACGCAGAAGGAAGAGTAATAGAAAGATCTTCTCAACTTAAACTCTCCCTACTGTGTGGTTCATTGGCTGTAACAGTGTATATTTCTATATTTAAGTGTGACATGATGGTTTTTTCATTCTATTACCTATATCAACATTGCTAAGGACAGAGGCTGCCAGCAGCTCAGGGGCTTTGAGGGGGGCCATCGCAGCCAGGCTGCCTCCACACGTCGCTCTCCTCTTCTTCCACAGAAGGTTCGATTTCATTACATCTCATACGCCTTTCCTGATATTTTTCTGTGAAATGCCAATTGACAGGTTCACTGCTTCTAAAAATAGTGTGCAAACAAACTAAGTCTTGCATGCAGAAGTAAGGTTTTATTTAGGGATTAAGGAAGTAATTAATCTCCTTAAGGAAATCAAATGCTCTCTAGACTGCTATGTACAGTATGTAATTTGCAGACACACTAATCTAGAGGGCAGTTCTAAAAGTATGGTTTTAAAACAACTTGTGGTAAAATACCATTTCCGTAAGGGACAGTCATAAGCATATCTTTCTTTAAAATGTCCTAAACACAGTTCTGTGTCTACATCTGCACAGCTGTCACACCAGCGCACACACAGGACACGTGAGAAGCCAGGGCAGCACCGTGCAGGAAAAGCCATTTGCAAAGGTGCCGGACTAAGGACTGTACACTTTTACGTGCATTTCCATGTACAGACTATGTGTATTGGGTTGAAATACTGAGCTATGTCTTGTTTTTAAAAAGAAAAGTAACAACAACTCCCAGGTAATATTATCTTTTGATAGGTCTAGAGAATCGTGTGTTGGTTTTAAAGGCTGCAGAAGGAGGGACTCTATTAAAAGGCAGTGCAACCCATGGATACCCCAACACCGACCTTCCTGCTGGGCTCCAGTGCTTCAGCTTTCAGCAAAACCTGGAACGCAAAATACAAATTAATAAAGTCTTTTTATCACCTTCTCTCGCTAGCATAAAAAAATGGTAGTGGCAGCCAAAGAGTCAGGTAGATATAACTGGATAAATGCACGCAGTTTGGAACGACCAAGCAATGTTTTTGCGCGGGTTCCTTGTAGAAGAAACCTGCCCTGCACACCTCACACAGAAAATACCACTGGTACTGGCTTTCAGGTAAGTGAGATTCTCTTCTGCTGTGTGCTCACTGTCCTTCCCCTCTCTGCCTGACTTCCTTCCAGGGGCATTCCCTTCCTCTAAAAATTCATCATTCCTCTCCTGGTTTCCTGTCACATTACCCAGACCCAATGATTTGGAAGTAGCCTGTATGCCACAGCCTTTTGGCTTTATTCCGTATAAAAAACACACTCTGTAACCAGACAGTGGTCGTACAGTGACCAAACCTGTGACTCATTACAAATGAGACCTCTGTGAACCAACAAGTAAAGCAGGTATCCGTAGGATTTGAGTTAAAAGGAGGCCTGAAGCAAGCGATTTGTACGTGCCTAGGGCCCCTGCGTAATATCACCCCTCCCCGAGACAAAAGTATAGAATATTGTTCATTTAAATGGAAACAGCAGTACAAGTTGCCCACGCGTAATATTCTAGAGAACATAAACATTAATGAACCATATAGTCCTACAGTGATAATCCCACAACCACAGGCTGCGGGTGTTGGGGGTCTGTTAGTTTTATTTATCCTTTGTGGAAAAGCAAACATGTAGTTCTGGAAAGATCAGTGATGCTTCGACTGTTTTATAGCCCCCTCAGTGTTATTATCTATTGCCTTTAGAAAGTGGCAATTAGGGATAACAATATCAGGCTGTGTTATAAAGCATGCCTAGTTCTTCTAATAAATACACCGCTATGTCTCCATCTGCAGCAGAGGGATCAGATAGGACTTGGCTGTACTACTTGGGTTTTATCACAAGCTGCTAAGAATTAACATATTCTGGGATTTTTTTTTAAAAAAGGAGGGGGCGTAAAAGGAAAAGGAAAAGGAAAAGTTTAGTGTATCTTACAGTGATCATCCATTCTAGATTTTTTGAGAATCAGAGAATCCAGTTCTCCCAGCTTATTCTGTAGCCTGCTATTAATATCACCAATCTTTTCCTTTCGCTGTTGAATTTTTGTTGTTAGAGCTGTCACTTTGTTCAGTATTTCCTGCTCATTCTCCAGAAATTCCTGTAATGACACAGAGCAGAATTCATTTTTTTCTTAAAAGGAAAAAAACCCACCAACAACAACAAAAAAAACCAAACCCAAAGCCCTCAAAATGTTAAGAAACTTGTTTTGTTTATCTTGCTTTCCCACAGCTTGACTGGCCACCAGACCCGTAGCTCTGCTGGAAGTTTTTCATTAACTCCCCAATCCTTGCATAAAAAGAGCAAACTTTGCCCTTCTAATGGAATAACTGGTGAAAAACCTTCTTACATGATAGTTTGGTTTAATACCTGTTCAAAATGAAGGCCCTCCCCAGCTGGAAAAATATAACAAGACTGATGAGCTGAACGTAGAACAGCAAGAACGTTATTAGGTAGAGGCGTAAGAAAGGCTTGAATGTAAGACCAGGAAAAGGAAAAATTGTTTTTATAGCCAGGACTTTTATACAATGTTGGAAAACATAGGTTTACTACTTTGCTCCCGTACAACTTCCAAGGTTGTAGTCCCTTATTTGCAAAATGCAATTTTAATTTTTACATGGTAAATGAAATATATTTATGCAAAACAGTACAATAGAAAATTGAAATTCACCTTCTGAATAAAGCTCTCCTCTGACCATCCCTTCAGAAGGAGATCTACAACAAAGTTAACAGTTAAAATGTAGTAGATTGCTGTGCCAGGAAATGACATAGGGACTGAAAGTTATTATTTTAAAAATGTCACTTTTTTGTTTTGAAATAGTTATTAACATGTTACCATGAAGCACTGTTAGGTCATTCAGGATTTTGACTGTTGCTGACTTGTGGTTTTCTGCTTCAGAATTCATTGCAAAAATATCTTCTTTTATCTGCTCATTGCACTGTGAAAAAATAATTACAACTGAATAATTCTCTCTAAATTCTTCTAAATAATTTCCCGTTTCATGGTTTCTAAAGAGACCACAAAGAATAAACTGAGTTTTAGGTCATCGTATTCCTGTGGACACACTTTCTTTCAACGACAACATCCATTTCATCTTGTTGAACAAATTTTAACAGTTGCCAAAATCAACACAACCCAGCTATGTCTTTGCTACCAAATAAAATGGATGAGGATGCTGAGAAAAGCCGGAGCAGCACAGGTCATGTGCAACCAGGGAAACTCTCCTCACTCACTCCCCCAAAATAGGATGGACTCATTCACATTGGATCAGCTCTACCAGGACCCAGCTCGTACCGCCCCAGGTTTGGCTGAAATGCGTGAGGTGGCCCAGGTCAGGCAAAATAAACAGCGTTCCCTGGTGCAATACAGGCGTCAGAAAAATCAGAGCTTCTCAGCTTCTGTTAGTGAACTGAACATAAGGAGAGGGATGTTTGTAATGTAACCAAGTGTTCTCTTCCTGAGGGAAACCTTTGTTTCCATAAGGATATAATCAGATAGGGCTGCAGAGTAGCTGGTACCTACATCTGCAGCGCTAGCACACGGGGATTCAGGCAACTGCCCTTGCAGCAGCAGAGCTCTGTGCTTGCAGGCAGCAAACGGTGCACAGGGTTCAGATTGTCTCAGAAATTTAGTCCCCATGGGGTTGAGGTTCAGATGGCAGCCTGGTAATAGTTGGCAATAAAACCACTTTTAGGATCCTTCATGCCTTTTATGGGGAAGGAGGTTCTACTACGCTGGTAGCCTGGGACCTGAAAGGTATACAGAGTATCTTCAAAAGCATAGATTCCAAATTGTGCAGGCCTATTCTACATCTCACAGTCATCTCAGTCCCCTTCATGTGTCAGGAAGGCCTCTTCCTACAATCCCAGGCTGAATGCAGCAAATACACAGTACTGATTATGCCTCAGGGAGAGGCCCTGCCCTTGAATATTCCTCTTTGTTTCCTTCTGAATTAAACACAGCTCCACACGTTTATTTAAAATGCCAGGTTTGTCCCGTGCTGTTTACATTTCATCACCTTCTACAGCTAGTTCTCTGTGAAATGAAACATGATCAGAGAACTTCACACTGAGAAGGAGCACTGTCACGCTCCAATATACTCACTAATTTGAATCTGCAGTTCTCAGTGCTCACAATGTCGAGTTTCCTGTTGATCTCATAGATGTCTCGTTCCAGCAGCTTCATACTCTCTGTATGATTTTTCAGTTGCTCAATTGCAGCATCACGCTTGATCCGCAATTCGTTCCTCAGCTCCAGCTGTTAATAATAAGCTCTTTGCTGCTAACTGGTCTTTGTATAGGATTTGTGTAATTAAATAGAGTTTTTGTTATGTGGCACCTTTCATTTTAAAATGTCAAAGTACCACCTGAGACAGGTATCTATGCCCTCTTACCAACAAGGAGGAAGAGATACAGGGAGGAGAAGTGATTGCTCATGGTCCACGAGATAGAAACAAGCTCTGACATGAAGTGATGTGATTTCACTGCTGCAGGCTCACCCAATAACAAGGACATCACTTTCTGTCACTGGAGGCTCAGGTGTACACAACTGTTTCATTGTGCTATTCCTATTCTAATATAGTTGAAGGAACAAGTCTCCCTTCTCTGAACAGACATAGCTTCTGTGTCGGTGTGGCTTCTATGGAGCTCATCCTAGATGTTTGCCCATTAACAGACCACTGGGGCACGAATCCCGCAATCTGACCAGCTTTATACGAGCCCGTTATGTAGTTTATTGAGCTTGTCTTATGCTTCTCAGTAACTAAGGATACTTTGATTCTTCCTATTAAGAGTAGAAGGTGTGACTATGTTCCTTTTCCACTTAAAAGCTTTGTTCTAGCAGAGAAATAGAAAGCAAAAGCAATCTGATTCTTTGGCCTGGAATGTACAGCCCAGCTGAAGCAAGCTGCGGCCAGGCTGCCTGATGTCCACCAGCCCTAGGCAAATGGCCCCAGCACACGTATGCACCGTAACAACGGCCAGCGCGGGCACAGCAGGTCTGATGTGCACTGTGATACCGCACTCGGACTGTTCAGCTGTAGCGGGTCTGAAGGTGGCTGACAGGCAGAGGCACCGTGTGAGCTCTGCAGAGACACTCTGTCTGGGAGCAGTAGATGCCCCACGGCTCAGATATTTTGAGCCACTGCAACCACCTCCACAGCTATACAAGTTTCTCTCTCCTTATACTGTGCTGATTGAATGCCTCAAGTTAGAAATGAGAAGTACAGGTAAGGCGGCAAGGATACAGAAAGATTTTTCAAATATGAGTTACTGAGGTGGCAGAAATTCCTGCCCTAGCAGTAGGAAGCACCTGAACAGAAGCAGGTTCACAAATGTCCTTAGTTCACCAGCTTCTTTTTGACTTGCTCACTTGCCTAAGGAATGCAAATTCAAGCACAAGGGCAGCTTGCTATAAATGCCAGGTTACAGGCTGAGCTTAGGTCTGGGCATCCCCCAGATGGAAACACAGCAACAGGGAGGAAGGTATGTCCCCAGCCCCAGTCTCTGTCCTCCAGTCTTCGTGGGTGTCTGCTCTTTACTGGGAGGAAATAAAGCTGGTGGTGGAAACTTTGCAGAAGTAGTACAGCTAAGTTTTAGGTTATTACCTTGTCCTCCTTGAGCTTCCCAGTAGTTCTGATTGACTGCTGAATAGCTCTTTTGACTCGTAGCTCTTCATCTTTCTTTTCTACAAAGCAGAGAAAGGGTTTTTAGACTGCGTAATGGCTGAACATTAGAGTCAAGCTGTTATAAATAAATCTAGGTGATGTGTTTAATTGGTCAGTCATTTTTTTTAAAAAAAATGCTTTTTATTTGTGTTATGGCCATGTGTATAGATTCCAGTTGTTGCAAAGAGCTGAATTTATATGTTTCATAGTTCATTTGAGCCATAGGCAGACAAAGGACTACAGCACACCAATCTTGGAAACAGCAAGAGAAAGCCCCACTATGTAGAGGAGCTACTTAATACTTACGTAAAAATGATTTCCGCAGTTCTTCGTATTTTGTAAACTCCTCTTCTCTTTCTCTCTGGGTTTCTTCCAAGGTTAGCCTGCTTATGTTTAGTTCTTGTTCTTTTTTAAGTAGATATTCAGTTGCAGATTTGATGTCATTCTTTAATGAAACTAAATATTAATCAATAATCTATCTAAGCAGCATTTAATGCATTAATAATTCAACATATCCAGAGGAGCAAAAAACAGAGAAAAGAATACTGGAAGTGATCCCAAGAGGTCATCTTAGTCCATCTCTCTGCTCTAAAGCAGAATCAATTAGACATAAGTACCCACGACAGATGTTTGATTTGCCCTTAAAAACCCTCGTGGTAGAGAGACCATGTCTCAGACAACCGATTCCAGGGTTTTACTAACTTTACTATCAATGCAGTCTCAGGGCCTATCTTTTTCTTAAGTTAAATCTATTCTGTTCCGTGTTATTTGTCTGAACAAGTGGATAAGGAGAAAAGCTTATCATCTTGCTATGAATTTTTATTTAGTTGGTAGTTACTACCATGTCTTCTCTTAGATTTACCTATTTGAAATGGAAAAGCTGCACGTTTCTTCAACCTTTTTTTTATCATCTTTAGTGAACTCCTTTTGGATCTCAAAATAATCTACATCCTCCTTTAAATGAGTTGATCAATACCGGATGCTGTATTCCAGCTGTGTCCCACCGAGACCAGGTAGGTAGAGAACATACAACGTAAGCCTTGCCAGGCTCAGCTGTTTTATAGACTGATTAGACAGTTGCCTTTTTCCTTACTACAAATCTTTGTTTACTTCTGTTCAACTTTTCAGCGTTAGTTATATTTATCACACCCTAAATATGTCCCTCATGATGGATTTGTACAGCCAACTGTTTCTACCTAAATGGAAAAATATGGATTATTCTTTTTATTATGTCCTTTTTTCCTCCAAAAATTACTTCTTCAACTTGCTAAATAATTCTGAATTCTAGTTCTGACCTGCAGAGGGTGCTCCCACTCTTACCGTGTTTGTCATTTGCAGATAGGATAAGCATTCACTCTAACCTATCACCTGAGTCGTTAAGGAAAAAACAGATTAATTCCAGTATGAGAGTAGACCTCCTGCAAACTAATGGGGACCACGGTTCTACTTTGTCAGTAAAGCTTGGGTAACTATTATGTAGGATGATTTTTCCAACTGTTTTTGTAGCTGGGATTCTCCAGCCTGGCAAAGAGACAAACAACTGAAAGGACATACAATGAACGTGTGTAAAAATCACACACCTTTGCTGGAGAAGATGAGAAGACAACAGCTATTCACTGTTTCTCATAACACAAGAGTTGCAAGATGCCAAAAAACTTTTGAGACAGCAGATTTAAAACAAAAGAAAATTCTTGTCCTTATTAAATAAATCAAATGTTATAGGTTGTTACAGACCAAAAATGTGTATGTGAGCTAAAAGAATCAATCAGTGATAGGAGAGTATTGCTCTGAAGATCCAGCGTAGCATAAAATTCCATCAAAAGCTATTCAATGCAGATACCATCTCCATCCAAAGAAGTTCCTGACACTTCATTTGCCATGGAGATTACACAGAAGAAGATTAATTCTATATTTGACTGTTCTTACACTACTTCTCCACGCAGGACTACTGATCACTGCAGAAGACAGGATCCTGGTAGAACCAACATTGTTTCTTACCCAGTATGGCTATTTTGGAAACTGAAGTTGATTTGAGCTTCAATCACCAATTCTTGACCTGCACTTAAACATCATCATGAATAGCTCTGAAATGGCTCCAGCCACTTAACTACCTGAGGGTGAATTTCATTAGACTCGGATGATTTGAAGGCATCTGAGTTCTGTAGGTATGCTTGCTAGTTGGTTCCTTCCCTATCCTTGGCTGAGATGTTACTTTTCTGGTGCTGGCATTAGTATACTAGGCATTTGATTCTGCTAACCCATCAGTGAAGCAAAACAAACTTAAATATTTCTTTGTCTTATCACAAATATAGAGTGCTTTCACATAATTCCACATGTTCTTTCCTATCAGCATGTCATTCTGTGGCTTGACCTGTCTCATTTTATTGCTCAATGCCCAGCCATCAGCATATTTTTTCAATCATACTAGTATTTGTTTAATACAAACTTAACTACAAAGCTCCTAGATCTGAGCTGCACATACATACCAGCCTGGGAATCTTTGCACTCCTGTACATCAACATGGGGAAGAAGAACTATTAGCTCTTAAAGACTGAGCAGATAGTCACCTAAATACCATTACAAATCTGTGCATTTTAATCTTTTCCTGTTTCATTCCTTAGCTTTACAAAAAATCTGACCTTTGGTTATAAGGAAAAAAAAAGTCTAATTGGATGTACGTGCATCTCTCAGCAGAGTGGAATCTCATCTTGGTTAGGACCAAAAGAACACAAGTCACGAGTTAAATGACTTTTCAGTGGAAAAATACATCTCTTCTCTTTTGATGCAAAAGGTGAAAACACAGAAAGAGACAACGGGAACAACCTATATAGATTGGAGACTTGAATAACAATGTTAAAAGACAGACAAGATGACACCCAGGAAATAAAGCCACGCAAAGAAATGAAACTGGGGGCAGGATGTGAAGTAACACCAGGACTCTGAACTTTCTTCTTCACAGGACACTAATGTCAAATGCTGCACTACATGATTTTGTTCCCTCTGAGACTCTGTAGTCAGGTCAATCATAACCACTCCTGTGATCAAAGACTAGAAATATCAGAAAACCTCAAACTGTAGATGTTTGGATATGCTCATGAGCTGTATTCTTTTAAGGACTGTAGCAAAAGGATGGGTCAAAAGAATGAAAAAAATGGGAAATATGGAGGAGACAAAATGGCTCCCTGGGCAGAAACAGGTATGTGAAGAAGGCAGAGAAAGAAAGGGGATCCGAGTCTTAATTCTACGGACTACTTTGGTATCACGCGTCATCGTGATGCTCCAGACAGAGCATAATGTAAGAGTCATGTCAGATCAGTTCAAAGGAATTTATTCCCCTTACACAGACCATGTCCATGAGACAGCATTCAGACAGAACCATTTTGCAGATGAAAATAGCGGAAAGCACGTTCAAGAAAATGCTGAAACTCCAAAAGCAAAATGGGGAAGAAAAAAAAAAGCAAACTTCAATTGTTTCATCAAAATGGTAGGAAATGAAAGCAAGGCAGGAAAACAGTTAAAAAAGGAGAAAATGTTAAGAGTGTGTTATTGAATGAAAATACACAGTTACAATTACTTTTTCAACCTGGCTCTGTCCAGGCCACTGTCCTGGTTTGAGGTAAAACAGAACTAATTTTATGCTCAGTAATTTTTAGCTGGGCCTCTTCTAACTAACTAAACCCTGCAATTAACAGCATATTGTTCAGAACCTGTTCCTGGGTAAGACCTGATTATACCAAGGAATGGTGTGCGGAGAGGCTCTTGCTTATACTTATTGCTATAACAACCAAGGTCAGGTAACTTCTTTATTTGCCCCGTTGGAGGGTCGGAAGTGGAGAAACGTAAAGGGGTCCCACCTGTGGGGAGGAGCAGACAGGACAGGTGACCCAAACCTGACCAACAGGGTATCCATCCCATCTGCATCACACTCAGTATAAAAGCTGAGGGATCAACGGGTCAACTCTCTTTCTTTCATGGCCGACATCCAAGGAGGACCCTGTCTGTTCGTCTGCCTTTGATCCCAATCTGAGCATTCCTGACTCCAGATCTGGAATCCAGCTCCTGTCCATCACCGACTCCAGTCTGGGACTTTTCCCTGTGCCTGCTGGTGACATGATCATCATCCTGGGAGCTTGATATGGTTTTGTATATCAAGTGTATATATATACTGTATACCTTCTTTTTTTTTTTCTCTTTTATTTTCCTTTTCTTCTTTTTATTTATTATTTCATTATTTATTAATATTTTCATTAAAGTAGTTTAGGTTTTTTCTAAACTCATAAATCTCTTTATCTCTTCCTCTCCTCTCTTTACCTTAGAGGGGGGAGCAAGGGGCCATCTGTTGTTCTGATTGGTCATTCTGGTCAAAACCACGACAGCCACAAAGGAAAGGGCAACCCTCTGATAACAGTTTCATCAGCACCTGATTTATCCGATCTCAGATCAGACTGTTGACCAAGAGTCAGACAGTTTCCCTGGGGACAGAGCATATGCTATATACCAAAGATTGGAGAAGCGCTTGAAATCTTTGAAAGCTCTGCATAGTTCATATTAAGCATTTCAGTGTCCTACTTTCTTAGGGAAAGAAAGCTCGTCAGTGCTTTAAAGAACACTGACACCAAGTAGCCTTGGGTTATATCTTGTACACCATCAGTCACTCTAATAGATTCACAAAAACAATAATTCAGAGGAGAATCTGATTAGTGTCTAAAATTAAGCTGTCATATTTCCACGAGTGTTGGCCTGTTTACCCAAAAATGAGGAAACACATCCTACATTAACAGGTTATACATTTGGAGCCTCACTACAAAGCTAAACTGGACGCATCTCAGAACTGAATCTGGTCCTGAACATTTTTTTTTTTAAATGGGAGGAATCCCTTCTGAGAAACACCTTCACTGCATTCTTTTGACATAGATGCCCATACGTACATGAATATATATGTACATATCCATATATGGGTGTGTACTGATTCCAGTGTCTCAATCTGAGGGTCTTAACTGCTTCTGAGCATAAAAAAAAACCCAAAACAAAAACACCGACCTCAAAAGTAGAGAATTTTCTTGAAACAATTACTGACAGATAGGTCCCATTTAAGCATTGCTCCAATGAGCATAGCTGCAACGAGGTACCACAAACACTGCCAATTCATCCATCTGAAACCTTCCCAAGGTTAATAAAAAGAACAACAAACTCACCTCCAGGCATTTTATTTTGTTACTAAAATCCTCATTATAATTCCTGTATTCATTTTCCTTCTTACTTGCTTCTTCACTCAGGGCTTTGACTTCGTTTTCAGACTGAATAAGCTTTCTCTCAAGGTCTTCAATCTCATAATGGAAAGCAAAATGAAGGTCAGTGATTTCTGAAATACATAATATCTACCTGGACCACCCAGAAATAAACAATTAGAGCAAAATGAGAGCAATCTGGATTTAAAACACAACACCTGCTAAGATAAATAATTGCTTTAAAATTGTTATTAATAGGAGTTAAGGTCAGATCACAGAATCACAGAATGGTTGTGGATGGAAGGGACCTCTGGAGGTCATCTTGTCCAACCTTCCTGCTTCAGTAGGGCCCCTTTGAGCAAGTTGTCCAGGACCATGTCAAAACAGCATTTGAATATCTCCAAGAATGGAGATTTTAGATCTTTAGATACTGAAGATCTTTAGACATGATATCATATTTAATAGCTTAAAAAGAATTGGCCCTTAGAGGTTACTTACTTCAGTATCAGCCTACTCTGATTATGTAAGGCATGAACATACCGTAACATTGGATGCAGTGGGTTATCACACCTGCTGTTTAACATACCTCCATAAATAGTCCAGCATGCCTTTTTTTGCCAGCTTCTATTCTTTCATTTAATTTTCTGTTTACATTCTCCTCCTCTGAGAAAAAGAGTTTCCTCTGCTTTCCTAAGTACAGTAGCTTCCACTGAAGCATTACTCTGGTGACAGACACATAAACAGAAATAAATTGAAATTGGAAGAAAAACAGAGAAGGGAGACAACATTATATGAGGAACTGCAAGCCTAATTTCAGTGACTGGAAGACTCAAATATATCTCCAGTAACTTCAGGACTACAATCAAAGTGATTCAGGTAGAAATCTAGGATCCTGACAAAATCTAGGAGGGATGCATGAAAAGACGTAAAAACCTTTTAAAATGCCCTTCCGTTTGAACTGAAGCTGGAGGAGTCTTAAGGTGACTAGTCTCACTGAAGTGCCTCTGTTATGCACCTGGGCCCAAATAATTTGGTAAATTTAGCTTAGTAAATCGGAAGGTTGGAAGGGACAAGATTTCACATTCATAAAACTCTAGGCTTTGTAAACTGTGAAAAGGATAAAAGTCAACACTGGTACAAAACCAAAAAGACACTACCTGTCTATGTGAAAATGCAGACTAGAGGTCAGAAAAAATTATTCTTAGTCATCAAATGAATAAGATTTTAGAATGACATCTTAAAAGGGGGAAAGCAACAATGGCTTTTTGGAATGAGCATGACAAAGGTATAATGTGATATATTCAGGGGAGACCCAGACTGGACTAGATGACCAAGAAATCTCCAGATCTCTTTGCACCTTACATGACAGAATAATCAAATGAGAAGTCTGAGCTGCAGAGCTAGTGTGAAGTAGCTGAGCACACAATGGGTTTATTTTGGAGAGTATCCTATCAACTGTAGGGGCCTAAGCACCTTCCCAAATTGACTTTTTTTTTCTTGCCGATAATAAAGAGGAGGTAAAAATCACATACAAGTAGGCATTAATGGAAGAAAAAAAAAAACCCTATCAAGTACATAGGTCTCAATGCTCTGAAAAGAAGGTATCTCCATATTGATGCGGAATGACAGCACCTCAAAAACCAGATACACAAAACTGATTTTAGACAAACATTATGAGCTTCAACTAAAATCAGGCAGTTGCTGAGAAATTCAGAACTAGCCGGAAATCTTTATATCACTCTCACCTTAACTCCAGCTGCAATGAGTCACTTAGATCACCCAACCCAAAGCATTTTCTACAGGTAACTCACACCACTGTGGGTAGACATGTGTGCATATATGAAGAGAGATGCAAACTACTTCATGGCAGATATTCTGAATACACATAAAATAACCCTTAAACTTTTTGTGACCTTTGTGTAACACGCTCCTTAAAATTCTTTGCAATGTCATCTCAAGATGAAATACCTGAAAATTCAAGGATATCTCACTTTTACTGACTCTGGCAAAGGGTTTATCTATATAACAGCTGGAACTCCAGATCCCACCAATCTGATGACCTGATCTGAAAAGATGCTCAGCACACAAAGAGCCCATATTTCCTAGCTGGAGCTGTACGTGCTTGATATTGCAGGGAACTGGGACACTTTTCAAATTGAATTCAATGGCAAAGCTCTCATCGACCTCAAAGGTGCAGGATCACCTACCAATGAGCATTAATTTAATTAAAATAATAATA
>KZ505805.1:242441-258009 GCA_002844005.1 Limosa lapponica baueri | reverse complement strand
CGTTCCTAGATACCCTGAAAAATCACAGTTCCATACTTTCCAAAACTACGTTCACTGTTGTCAAGTCAGTGGGTTTCTCAGTTCAGTGGGTTTAATCAATTGAAGATTGCCCTGTTTGAATGAAACCTGACAGTCTAAATTTGAAAATGTTCATTAAAAAAAAATAAATAAATCAGTCAATCTTGTAAGGTGAATGGTAAGATTCTGAGTACATTGCATATTACTTTTAGAGAAAATAAAAATTAATAAGACATCTTAATTTTGTTTTCCAGTTTTGTGGCTCTGTTAAAGTGACTGGGAGGTCTGTGTGATGTACAGCAAAATTAAAGTATTCTGGCTTTGATGCAGAGGGGTGCTTTTAAGTCAGTGAAAATTCATAAAACAAGATAATTACGTACAAACATAAAATAAAAACCTAGGAAAGCAAGGGGACATGGACTGGAGAAAGGGGGTTTTTCAGTCAGTTTTTCTAAAAGGTCAGAGCTGCGATGCATTTTGCACAGTTCCAGGTAGCCTAGTTTAAAAGCTGATGGACTCTGGGAGAAAGCTCTTAGAACCCTTTCCTTTACTATCATTACTGAAGATATCCGATTAACATCAAGATACATTGTGATGATTATTTCACCTCATTATCTTGTTAACTTAGTTTTATGGTGTAGACTCCATTGCACTTCATTACAAGTTCTCCTCTTTAGCAGTGCATCGCTACCTCCTTTTAACAGTGTCTGTCTACCTCAGGGTCTGAGTTTTTTGCATCCCACATCTACATGGCAACAATATCGCCTTTGTCAGGAAAAATGCAGACACTGATCCTATCAAGATCGAAATGTACTTCTTTTCCTACAAAGCAGGATAAATGTATTGTATGTTTTCTTATTCGGTATGAAAAGGGAGGTGAGTAATTATTTTCATACTTTTTAGTTATAATTTTATCCATAAGTAGGGCAACTCCATATTAACAAAACATTCCTCAGGAGGAATAACAGGAATACAGGAGATAACAGGAAGACCCTAGGAGCACAGCCCCTTCAGTGCCACACTGTGAAAACATTGCATAGAACCAGGACAATTGGTGTCACTCAAAACACAGAGCATGTGCAAGTATTTGGCTCTGCTAGGTTTGGGGGACAGAAGCTTAATTGCTTGAACCTTTTTACTTTCTCTTGCAAAGGATGACTCTCCAGCAGAGACAAAAAGAAAAGCTTTCCCTTTTGTCAGGATTACCTTTCTTACATGACAGAATTTGATTATCAGTGTACAAGATAAGGCATTGATTTCCTGATTCTCTAGGAAATAGGTGAACTGGGTCCAACGCAGCATAGCTGGGGTCAGTACACACTGGTCCCTTCTCACCTGCGGCAGCAAAATCCCGAATCTCTTCCACCAACTACAGGCTAACAGAGAGCTGCAGTGCTTTCGCCAAGCTCCTCCCAGCTGTACCCCACTGCATAGGGCACAGAAAGTCTGTTCTGCTGAGACTACACAAGTCAAAGATTTCCTTTTCAGGGTACTTCCATGCACTAGATTTATCTGAGTAAAAGCAGATTTTCTTAGATACCACCGAAACCGGGTAGTGGCTTAGTCCAAGAGCTGGCACCACCGTATGGAGTTGACAGTCTCAACTGTTTGTGTAGTTTTACATCTTGCACTGCTTCAATATCATTCATTATTTGTATGTTCATTGCTTGGTGATAAGAAACTGCAGATTAAATTAGGGTAACTGGCAGCTAACCTCTTTGTTGCATGAAGATTCATACCAGCCTAAAAGTATAGTTCATAACCCCATTTAACTTCTGTATTGAATGTTATATTTCAGAATCTCTTAAACCAGCTGAACTCCTGAGTAAACAGTACTGAGACAATTTACTGTTGTCAATATTGAAAGATTACATACAGTAGGCTGTCTTCAAGATTTCCAACTTTTTTCTCTAGGTTTTTATTTTCCATCATATGATTTGCCAGAAATTCAAGCATGTCATCAAACAAAACAGATAATTTTCCCAATCTACCAGAAGAAAAAAGAAATGTTAGACACTTTGTCAGAAACATGATCTCACTATGTAGCAAGAATAGCCTTAGTCCTAAAATCACAAACTTAAAAAAGTTGACAGATAGAACGTACTTTGCCACCATCTCATCCTTTTTTATAGCCAAGCTTTGCTCTTCTTCCAGCACTTGTTCATACTTCTGGCACACAGCTTTATTTTCTAATTTAAGCTTTTTATTCAGGCATTTAGCATTGTGTAGATATTCCTTAGTCTAGAAATAAGGACCACAGATGTTAGCTTATTATTATTTCTGTCTCTTACCTAGCGCTGCCTAATGTCAGTGTGGCAGAGTTGTTAATGGACCAACACCTTGGTTGACATGTGCACCTCATGCCGTGCTTTGTGCCGGCCTGTTCTCATTGAGTGTTTCAACAAGATAAGGCCTAGTAAAAACTCTGATCCAGAATAAAAATATCTCTCTTACCTTTTCAAGTTCCTTGTCAAAATCCTCCTTTTCTTTGGCAATTTTTGATTGTAAAAGCAATAACTCAGAAACAAGTTGAATTCTATTAAACAAAGCCAATGTAGACATATTTAGGAGGGTATTAAAAAATATTTTAAACATTATTAAATATTATGCATTCTTATTCTCAGGCCCCTCAAGTGAATGCAAGCTATGTGAATATCTGCATCCATTTGAGCTCTATTCCATTCATATATCCTTATTCATTACTGTTCATCTATCTGATGAGAAGAAAACCTGCAAAGAAGGCAAGGACATACAGAACCGATAGGCTTTCTACTGCAAGATCTTAAAATACAAGCCAAGGAAGGTTTGTGGGGAGAGGCAATATTTTCTATAGACTAACTGAGAAAAAGTACACAAGGAGAAAGCAGTCAGGCTTCCAGGGAGATAAGTCCTACCAGCAGCAGGTCTACAGGTTAAAATGGGAAAGTTTGAGCATAGATTTATCCTTCTTGCTTCTGATGGACATGTCTTTGTATCTTTTACAGGATATAGTCAGAACAAGGGATACTCTCTTCCTTTTCTATCTTCTATACAAAACTGGAGTCATGCAAGAAGTAGGAGCCTACCTAAAGAAGTGTTTGAAGAAAGAAATCTGATACAGAGGAGAGGATATCAAAAAGGAAAAAGAGGAAGCCCCAGCATCCTAGTAGTTTCACAGCAAGCGAATATAGAAGCAGAAATGCATATTGACCAGGCTTTGAGAGTAGGTACCAAACACTGTGAAGGAAAAAATACACTGACCAGATTCTTTCTCAACTGCCTAACTCATCTGTTACATCAAATAGTAGAATGTTATGAAGGACACACACTCAAAAATAAAGACCTTCACAACACTGAGCAGCTATAAAAATACAGCACAGAAAGAACAAAAAAGACAATACTTCTGTTACACTCAGGCTATGAAATTCACCATAACACACTGCTCTGTGGTCATCACCAGATCATAACTACTTGGACCCACAAAACACAAGTGTGGTCAACTTCCCTAGCACAAGTATTTCTACTGAAGTTAATACTCAGGAGAGTAAAGATAAGCAATTTATATCTGCCTACAGGATCGAGGGCCATGGCTGGATGCTGGTGCAGCTCATTTTTTACAGTAACTACATCACTAATTAATGGCAACATTCATTTCATGAAGACATTAATGAATTAGTGTGCCATCAAGAAAAATAGTAGAGTTCAGAGCAATAATTTTACCCAAGTTTCCAAGAAATCACATTTTCTTTTTTGTAGGGATTCTTAGCTCAGCTTGTAGAAGGAAATGGGTTCAAACAAGAAGTCTGAATCACCAGGAAGAGTCTCAAGTTTTTTCCCCATCACTTGAGCCATACAACCCTTTAGTAGGCCTATGGCAGAGTCGGAAGAGAAGCAGCTATGGAGCCAGCATGGATAATGCTAAATTGAGGATCTCCACATTGAGCTCCATGGGTGTAACATAGACAAGCTCGTAGAATGACATTTGGATTATTTTGCGTATTCATATCACTTGTAATGTTTTGCACATCAGGTAACATACAGAAGAAGAGTCTCTGTGCCATAGCAAATGTTTCCAGCTGATAGGAAGATGATAGCAAACGCAGGGAGTAACAACTGACTTTCCTACCATGCATATTGTTAGAATATATAAAGTATAACTCTAGTCCAAGGGGCACTGTTTGTGAAGATTTGTTCCCTGACAGCTAATTTAGATTATCTCCAGCTGTTCTCCAAGTCTGTATGCCCACTGAAGCCAATAGAAAGATTCCCATTAAATAATTCACATACTTTATAGAATTTGGCTGGTTCTTCTAAAATATTGGGGAAAAAGTCTCACAAACACTGATGTGGGTTTAGCAAAAAGATCAAATCAAATGGCCTAGCAATGCTTACTTCTTTTCTGAGAGAGCCAGCATGTCTGTCTTCTTAAATTCCAGGGTTTTTTCCAGTTGCTTGCTTTTTTCTTTCAGTTTTGCTACGAGAATTTCCTCATTAAATATAGCCTAAAAATTATAACAGACTATGTCAAGACATATGAAATTTTCAAAACAGCAAGCAATGAGCCCCTTTACTGCCACTGTTTTTTTAAGATTTCATAACACCTGCATGAGACTCTACTATTTTCTAGCCACTCTGAGATTTCACAGTCAAAATTAAAACAGCCTGCAAAGAAAGAATACGGAGGAAACAGTGGTTGAGGCTGCACTTACTGTATTTAATCACTGAAAGAGTTAAAAAATTAAGCCATGCAGGCTGGTAATGAAAAGAAACAAAAAATTAACCTATGAAATCTGTCATTTAAGGGAACCTCACTGCAGAGTTCACTCAGGTACAATTCTGGAATTTTTACAATTACTCATTCATTACTGAATGATATTCATACAGAAAGGACTTTTACTGGGAAGGCAGCAGTGCTTCTAACAGAAGTTGGCAAGACTAGGGCAGAAAATAATTTTTTACAGCTTAATTTGGTTTAACTCATTACACAAGTATTAGTTTTGCAGTACAGTTGCTTTCAGTAGTGCTGAGGTAACTCAGCAGATGTTAAACTGAATGCACATAGTTTTATCTGCAAGATATCATAAAAGGAAAGAAGACACTGCTCTTTCCTTACTTTCATCTGATAAGTTACCTGTGCAAAAAGGGAGAAGTAGTTCTAGAGTTGGCAGGGTTGAACTGGAAGCCAATATTCAATAGGTGGCAGACAGAGAAAGCCTAGTTGTCTTGTAGCACTATTGGCTTTGACTTTCTAGATCCTGAGCCTCTTTAAGATTGTCAGGTCCACCAGCATGAGTTACTTAGACTGCTGAAAGTATTCCCAGGTAGCTGAGCATAATATAGTCTTCTTGTTTATTTTAGTTTCTACAACACTTTTCCAGCACAAACTCTTTCATAGTATCTGAGCAGAGTCTTCTTTTCTAAATTTCTTCCAATTTCTTCCCCTAAATGTCCGTTGATTATAATTTCTCTTTTTCAGCTAGTCCTCCAACTAGCTCCACCAGAGGTATGTGCAGGACTGGGATTCAAGTCAACTTCTCACTGACATTTTTTAATATTCCCTAATAAACAGACTATTTTAATATTCCTGATAAACAGACTGACCAGCACAGAGTTGCCAACTGTTTAATTAAACTGGTAAAAACAGGCTACATAGACTTTCTATTTTTGAAAGTGACTTTATAACTGAGTAACTAACAGTTAAGAACGTCAGTCAATTAGACATCATGCAAGCTTATTTTTCTTCTTAAAAGGTAGGGACTGCATTTCTCTATAAACTCCCCTCACTTTGACCAATTATGAAATTGAATTTTGATCTTTGCACTAACGAACCAAAACAATTTTGTATATCACTTACCGTTGAATTCAGACTTATCAAACGCTGTAGGTCCAAAAACTTTATGTTTAAGGTTTCAAATTCATGCTTTTTCTTGGAAGTGTTTGCCTCCTGACTATCAAGAATTTTTTTCATTTCTCTGTTCTACATTAAAAATAATACAATTAATTGAGCCACATACTGTGCACTGTTTAAAAATTTATATTAAAACATCTGAAACCTTCCAAAATTAAATGAGCACAGGATTTACACTGGAATAATGACCAAATGATCAAATTCTATAAGAAAAAGAAATGATAATTAATTAATTAAACATGCAAATGAGGACCTGACCTGTCAAAATTTCATGCAATTTTATTCCAGTGTAGGCACCTGATTATACTAGTAGAAAGTCTTCTTTTAATCTGATAATCTTTTTTTATGTTATTGTTCAGAAACGATATCAAATACACACAACAAATACACACAAATACACACAAAGCTTGCTGGAAAATAAAGGTACCTCTATTTTAAGCAGTTTGCCTGGAGGGATTGAAATCCCAGTATATGATTATTTGTCCCACAGTCAGTAAGGAGTACCAATACAGACATGACATTCTGAGATGTGTTGCTAGAAAACAAATTTCATATACCATGCAATTTTGATGTGTGGATATTTGTGTGTGAGTGTGCGTGCGTATCTATGCACCCCACACACAGAAGCACATGTATACAGAAGTCAAACCAGTGTGCAGTCAATGGCAAGAGAGTCATTTTTCTGTTTGGCTGCTGTGGAGACATATGTTAGCTCCATATGCGAAAGCAAAATAGAACATCTGGAATAATTTCTAAGGTCATTTCATTTTTGGCACTATAAAACTATCTGTAAAACTGTGAAGTACATTTCAAAACCTTTACCTTTTTATCCAATTCGTCTTTCTCTTTCTCAAGTTTACTCATTTTTTGAGCAATTTTTTCTTTCAATTCTTCTACTGCTGCCTTTGCCCTGATTATTTCTCTTTCTGTATCTCTTGTTTTATCACAGGTCTCAACTAAGAGAACATTTGCGTTAGCTTTCATTGCCATCTTTTCATCCAGCAAGTCTACTCTTTCTTTATACTGTATCCGCAAGTATTCTTGTTCCTCACTGGAAAAAAAAAAAAAAAAGATGAAAATTCTATTTCCTACCATTCATTCACATCACAGACTTGGTTCAGATATTTGTTGAAATGATTACTTGCCTATTCATACATTAGCAGCTCAGTGTACTGTGGCAGTGTGCATGACATGCACCAGTACCTGTGATGAAGACCATCTAAGACCTTGCATTCCAATGAAATGGCTTTCAGTTATTCCTATTACAACTTTTTCAAAGTTTTACTGATGTGATAATTTTCCACAAGTTTCATTAAAAATGGAAGGGCTGCTTGCAAGCACTGAAAGAACAAAGCAAGGAGGCTTCCTCTAAGAAAATGCACTGTGATTTATTTTTGAACAGCTCTAGCAGCATGGCAGAAGGTGACAGTAACATGAAATCTGGCAGGGAGGAAACAAATATCTCCCAAGTCTCTGTATCCTCTTCGAATAACTCTGGAAGAGGAAGAAGGATCGCCGGCACAGTTACTGATTCAGAATTTCTTCCAGTTCTTTTTTAACTGAAAGCTATGATTTTCATCTGTAGCTCCTTAATTGTTGAAAGAGAAAACCCTTTCTGCCAGTGTAAGAAGCAAAGATGCAAACAGTTTTCCCTAAGCAAGCTTATCAGGGGTACAAAGGGCAGGCAGCAGCAAGCAGGCTCTGCTGTTCAAGAGACAAGATCTTAAAAATCAGGCTTGCTGCAGTAGCAAAGAGTTGCCTAGGAACATTTGCAGCTAGCTGCAGGGGTGACGGCAAAGCACTGCTCACCATGTTTTGATAGCATTTCAGTTCTCCTTAATTATCGCGACAGTGTGGTTTACCTTGTTCAATTGAATACATACCACAGTGCAGCATTCTGTCTTTCACAAAGGATTTGCTTCTCATCCAGTAATTCAACTTCATCAGCAATGCTTTTCAATGCAGACTGCAGCTGATTTACCTTAGCAGCACTGGATTCACGTGCAGCAGTAACAAGAGCTAAAAAATAAGTACAGAACGTGTGGAAGCCTCTTAGCTACAAAAAGGTATATGAGATAATGGATTAAAGGATTGATCCATAATTTTTAATTCACTGCTATTGGTACTGTCACCTGGTAAGGGATAGCTGTGATTCTAAGACACTAACATCCCTGAAATCACGTATGTTATTTCAGTAGTTTAGCATTATCCCATTTCCCCTGCATTTATTTGTGTTCTCACAGAACAATTGCTCTTTTTCATGTCTAAGAAATTCCCTAGACGTATTCCCTAGACATAAACTGATAAAAATTATTCCTTTCCCCCCAAAAAAATCTTCTGCACAACCAGCTCTGGCAGCCATGGACAAGGAGCAGGATCATCTTGCTTGAAATTCAATAGCATTTCTCCCAGAAAAGCCACTGCTGTGTGGAAGCGAAGAGCCTGCATGAAGAGGCACTGTGGTTATGGCTCCTCTGCGCAGGGGCGTTGTACTCCAGCGTCTTTTCAGCTTCTGAGATAACAGTCACATTAGCGTACAGCCACCCACGCAAAAACACTTAGGCAGTGCAGAATGGAGCAGCTAGTATAAACAATCAACTAACTGCATAGCAACCACGTGCTACAGGCAGAGAGAAGGTGAGGGAGGAAATTTGCTGTAAGAAAGTAATCAACAAATACAGAATGTAGCTGGGGGAAAAAAAAGAAAAAAAAAAAGAAAAAAAAAAGAAAAGCTTCGGCTGCTGTTTCGCGATGAACCTGAAGCTAATCTAACCCCATATTACACCAAAAGTAGTCCTGCTCTCCTTGGCCACCGTCCCACATTGCATCCCTCCCCCTGTGCCACCACTAACAATCATGCAGCCTCATGGTTAGCCAGATAAAGAACTCCGTACTCCCTTGCTTCTCCCAAAAGGAAGAAATCCTAGCATTCACCTAGATCAGCTCCCTGACCACTTTGCTTTGTGACTACAGTGCAAATGGAAGGGTAGTAGCAGAATATGGGTTGGTCATCTTAAAAGTGAAGCCATACCTGAAGCCATACCTTATTTTCATCTAGATACCTACATTTGAGCTAATGCTTTTGCCTCCCTTCATAGCCAGTGGAGAGCAAGAGGCTCTTCAAGTTCATTATTCTTCTGACTTTAAACACCTATTCCAGGGTGAGATGAATCATACCTAGAAGTGCCTCTTCCTCTTTACTGTCTAAAAGGGACAGTTGATAAATACTTGGCCAGATGAACCCCACCCAAAAGTAATGTCACATCAGATAAGCATTATTGCCCCTACTTCACAAAGAGAGAACTTGCAGCACAGAGCACTCAAGTGCTCCATCTCAAGTGTCAGAGAAAGGCTGTGGCATGGCTGGGATCAGAACTGAATGCTGCAGTTCTTTACTCATTACTCTAGTGCTTGTGCATGGTCTTCAGTGAAGAGAGCTCTTGTACACACTCTTATGTGAGAGAAAAATCCCTCACAGCATCATACGGCAGAGAACACCTATCTTCTTTCATTAATAAGGTATTATTGAAAGTGATTTACCTTTAGCAGTAAGATTGATTTTATAGAATACTTCAAATTGTTTAAATGCATAGATAATTCAGTTCTTTTGGTTTTTTTTCAGAGCTGGTGAAGTCAGTACTACCTGTCATCTCTGCAATAATCTCTCCTGGAAATTTTTGCATTCTGAAGCGAAGATTGCTGTTTTTTATAGTCTCCTCTTCTAGGCATTCAAGAGTATGCCTTCGAATTTCTTCCTGACAATTAAAAAATCCGCAAGTGAGAACCAAGTAATACAACAACAGATGAAAAAGCACTTCTTCCCTACAAAACCATTATTTCATGTTTTTTTAGTTAGTTGATAGGGGATATTGCCCATGCCTAGATATATCATTCCTCTTGCTCATACTTGCTCTCTTTCATCCTTTCTTTCGCTCTTCAAAATAGCAAGTAACTTGTTTTACAGGTAGCTGACAAACCTATGGAGCTCCAGAAACAGTTGGCTTCTGACTTTTAACAATCTTCAGGAAGCTGTCACCCACATCTCTGCTACAAAAGCTGTGCTGGCAGGGAAGCTCTCGGCTGCCAGCATCTGCCATTGTGTATGAAGGGTGCTATTCTAGCAACAGAAGAGCCTAGTTTACCTGTGGCCTGAAACTACACTGAAGGGGGACTTTAGCTGACCTTGAGACACACTAGAAAGGCATCATCTGATTCATGGGTAATGGTATGGGAAGGCACTTTAAGAGTGATGGTGGAGCAAGAGAAAACAGACTGAACCGGTTGTGGGAGGAGCCCTCAACTGACTCCTCCAATCTGTATGACTGAGAATTGCAGGTGGGTTGATGAAGCCCTGAATGTCTGGGAAAAGAAATCAGTTCTTAAATGGATGTTGACCTTGGCATCACAACTAATACATAAAACCAATCCTATCTTTCTCCTTCAGTCTTGCTTGCAGTTACAATCACTAGCTGAGACACTGTGGGAAGAAAAAATACTGTTGAATTTTACTGTCTACAGAGCAAATTCTATATGCATGCATATAAATTACTCTCATTTCCTTGGGAAGATGAAATATTTAGAGGTGTAAAATAAAGGCGTAAAAGGTTTTAATTTCATATGAGTTACATCCTCAATTAGCTGAAGCACTGAAAAAGAAAACAGCTTCATGATTTCAGCATGTTATATATGCATGCATATAAATTACTCTCATTTCCTTGGGAAGATGAAATATTTAGAGGTGTAAAATAAAGGTGTAAAAGGTTTTAATTTCATATGAGTTACATCCTCAATTAGCTGAAGCATTGAAAAAGAAAACAGCTTCATGATTTCAGCATGTTATATAAAACATTCATCTGATGGACTAATGCAGCATTGGACTGAAATAGATGATTTAGAGGCATACTGAAGGAGAAAGGAAATTTTGTAAGATTTACACCTACCTAGACAAATGCTTCCGGGAGATACTTCTAAAATACCTTCTGTTTGAAGCCATTCTGGCTTTAAAGGCTTCAGAGGTCTTACAGCAAAAGTCAGCTACCTATGAACAGCTATCCTCAGCTCATAATTGCTGTAAGGTCTCTTATTATCACACACAATGCAGTTGTTTCAAGAAAAGACAAAATGTTCAAAAAAAAATCCTTTTGCACCTAGTCATAGGGCAAACCACCTACCTGCTGAACTCTGTACCGTCTGCTGAATGCACTAACGTTAGTAGGTGTTTCCTCACAGCAGCCCTGAGAGGGAAACATTATTTTTCTCCCTTGCACTGACAGCATCAAGGCCCTTATGATGCAAAAAGCTCTACACAAGTAGACCTCTGCCTTTGAGTGATTTTTGTGATGCTCCTACTAAGTCGCTGTAGGTTCAGAGCTTACACCTCTTGCACAAAAGCAAACTATAAAGACGCAATAGGGTTGGGAACAGAACTTCAACCCTGTGTCCCAATTTACTGCTGAGTACAAGACCCTTCTTTTTACTTTGACAGAAATCTGGGAATTCCTCAAATTTCACTAGCCCCTAGTATAATGGCATCTAGCGTTTCCACATTAAAACATCAGCAGGTGAGCTTGGATCAGCTGGGTGACCTATGCTAGTCAGGCTGGTTCTGCAGGTAGCAAAGTGCACGCAAGCACCCACCAACTTCACTCCAAACCGCCTACCTCTCCCTCTTAAAGTAGAATATAACTTACACAAGAGAACACTTCTTATGGTACAACCGTAAAAGATTAATTTCATGGTTACCAACAAATTCTTCTGCATATATTTGAAACTAAGTATTAGATTTTTCTTACCAATTTCTTAATAGCAGCAATAGTACCTTCAAGACACTGCACAATTTCCCCACTGAATGCAGAGTCTTCATTTTTCAAGTATTTTTCTAAATGAAAATACAGTGAAATTAAAATGTATAGTTTTAAAGCTTCAAATATTGCTCTATTGTTCTGCAAGAATTATTCTGAAAGAGAGGATTTATTTTTTAATTATTTGCTAAATCTGTTTTCCCTTGTTCTAAAGTAGGTCAGCATCTTTCACACTCCTCCTCCTGGTGCACAGAAAAGGCAGATGCCCAAGTGGCATATGAAGTCCCAGGACGTGGTAAAATTATCAGTCACAAAATGCTTCCAACTTAAATTCTGCAGAATTAATCTTTTAAGAGTCATTCAGAGAAGTTTACATAGGATATTAAACTGAAGCAAAAGCTGTGGATCAAAATAATTTCCTTTTAAGCAAGGTGTAGCTAATCTTTAGAGTTTTTCCAAGTAGTCATGGCTTCATTACATCTCTTTACAACCAAAAAAACTAATCCGGATTCATCAAAGCCTAAAGTGAGATTTACATTACTCCAGAAGCTACTCTACATATTGTTAAATTTAATTTAGCTTGAAATGGAATAATAATTGCGAGGATTTGAATTGATCCAAAAGATTATTGTACCTGTTACAGTGGCATGAAAATTTTTTATACCCTGGTTTCGTAACAGAGACTAAATCCTCATAGGAGGCGGAAAAAGGAAAATTCATAATCCAAGCATAAGTGAATTTGTAGTGAAGTCAAGGCACTCAGCCAGCTGAGATGAGAGCTCTGTTTTTAATTTGACCTACTAACTTGTTTGAAAACCAGCAACTGTCCCATTTCACTCGAATCTTTTTTCAGAGTTGGTGGGAACAAAGGCCTGGAGCAGCTGCTAGCTCTGCCATACCAACCCACTTTCAGGCCTGATGATGACCACCTACCAGTATGGCATTTTCTGTGATCTATCAGCATGAAAGATGTCAGAAAACAAACCCATATATGCAGCAAACAGCAGAGTGGGTGGCATAAAAGCAGAATTTGCCCCAGCTTCAGCAATTAGTAGTTATTCCAGACAATTATTTCTGATGACAGCAGTCTGAAATCACAGTCTTTTTACTACCTTAAAATCATAGAACAGAATCATAGAACCATAAAATTGTTTAGGTTGGAAAAGGCTTTTAGGATCATCAAGTCCAATCGTTAACCTAACACTGCCAACTCCACCGCTAAACCATGTCCCTACGTGCCACATCTACACGTCTTTTAAATACCTCCAGGCATAGTTCCTCAACTAGTTCCCTGGACAGCCTGTTCCAATGCTTGATAACCCTTTAGACAAAGAATTTTTTCCTAATATCCAGTCTAAACTTCCCCTGGCACAACTTGAGGCTGTTCTGTCTCGTCCAATCACTTGTTACTTGGGAAAAGGGACCAACTCTCACCTCTCTACACCCTCCTTTCAGGGAGTTGGAGAGAGCGAGAAGGTCTCCCCTCAGCGTCCTTTCCTCCAGGCTGAACACCCCCAGCTCCCTCAGCCTCTCCTCATAAGACTTGTGCTCTACACCCTTCACCAGCTCCATTGCCCTTCTGCCAACAGAACTATGAGCTATTTTCCTCAGAAATGTAACAAAATTTAAGGTATATTGTGCATAAAAGAAAATTCATGTTAAAACCAAATTTAAGTTCCTCTTGTGAAGGCATTTTTTCTAGTTCTTTAGGATTTCCCTCTTCCAGACACCCTCTTGATTTCTTTTTATCTATTTGATTTTCTCTCCTCTTTTGTGCTTACACTTGCTTTCTCAAAATCTATATTTCCTAGATAAAACATCTCCTTCAGAAAAATGCTGCAATCAAGTTTTTGGATATATTCAATTTCATCCTATGCTTGTTATTAAACCCAAACTAAATGCCATTGGTGAAGTATAGTTCTCCCAATACAGTTTTTTATAAAGAAAGATCCCTTTGAAAAGTCTTGCCTTTTTTTTCCCTACATGGTGCTCCAAAACGTAGCCTTTTATGCCACCCTCTTTACTGCCAAAACTCTTCTCCTAATAAAACCTTTAAATCTTTTAAAAGTGGCATAAAAATCAAAGTGCCTTATGTGACAAATGTCAGCTATTCATTTTCCATCCCTCCTGGCTTCTCTCATTCAGTGCCACAGGCACAAACTTCTGGCTCCAGAACAGCATCGGTTCGTCCTTCCTGCACAGCAGAGCCTTACTTGAACACCTCATTCTCAAAAACTATAGAGTCACTGCTATGTCCGACCTGAAATCCCTCCTTAACTTCCGCATCTCCTTTGGCCATGGGATGAACTGCAGCCTGACAGTGGCAGGAAGGGCACAGTACTGAGACCACAAACATTTACTAGTGAAGTGTTTTCACATCATCTTAGATCTCATAGTACAGCTTATGTCACCCCAAGCCCCTTGTCTCATCTGTGTATGCTTTCTTTCTGGCCTTTAGGTTACAAGCTCTTTGAGGGACATTACAACAGTGCAGCCTTTGAAACCAAGCTGTTGAGATAATGCCCTGCAACCAACCTCCAAGTCAACAGGGAAGTTCAGCCCCTAGTTCCATACAGTCCTTAGTCTGACAACTGAGGCCTCCAGAAGCTAATATGTTGTAATATACATCTATAAGCACAAGCTGTGCCCAATCACGCCTATTTATAAGAAACCAGTTTTGTTAGACAGGAATAGCTTTCCATTACAGTTAAAAAGATTTGGCAGCAAGTTTTGAATGTTCTGAAATTGGAAAATTTGAAACGATAACCAGAGGCAGTGTCCTCCAGCATGGAATCCATTCCTTGAGTCTGCTCAACCTTAATACACGTATGCTCCTACCTCTCAAAGGGGAGAATTTTAGACCCAGAAAAAACTTGTTTGAAATGTATCTCCTGGTACTTAGTTTATTTGGTGTTTTTCTCTATCTAACTTTATTACTCACAGCACAATTTTCTTGCTTACACTTGAAGCAACCCTTCTCTTGCATCATGATTAATCTTTCCTTCTAAAGCAAATTTATTCTATTTTTAGTCATTGCTTCATCTCCTTCATGAAGGCCTTCGCACCGAGTTGGTAATTGCTGAATTGTTGCAGTTTTGCATCTCTGTAATCCATCCAGCTACCCTGAAGGCAGGCTGTATTTCTTACAAGAGACACCGTGATAAATGTCATTCTATAGGTCACATTAATCTTTCAAGAAGACCCAACAGCTCCATAAGTACGTTCTTGTTTCATATGGCCCAAGAAAAAAATTACCATTCGAGACAATTCAAGGGCTTCTAACCTGTCAAGACTTGAAAGGAATGAATTTGTGCTTTGAGCATATTTAAAATTTCCTTCTTCCTTCAGATACCATGCCACATGCTCACTTCAGAGGGAGAGGGGACCACAAGCATCTGGCTCGCACCACCTGCCACAGCGCCTGAACCACCTTGCAAAGTGCATTGGCTTTCTTAATATGCCACCAGCCTTGTGGTGGAAGGACAATTTTTCTCAATGATGCTCTACAATGTCAGCAGCGTCGATAGTGAGGAGGTTTGTGTTACAGGTAGACTGCAGCTGTCCATGAAAATGCTTTTTTAAGCAAGGTCTCCAGAAATAAGATACAGTAGAAAGGCTTGAAGAGGAAAAACCCTAGACATTGTCACATATGTACTTGCCAAAAAGTCTTGGGAATCCCACAGAGGAACCAGATGGCCCCATATGTGATAATAAACCCAAAAAGACAAGGAGGAAATGCATTAATAACCATGGCAGCCATCCCATTTAGAAACACATGACCTACCCATAGCCCTTCCCCACCAAACACTTGTAGCGACTCTTACCTTTGGATTTTATGTCTTCTATATTAACCTCAGTAAAC
>KZ505805.1:203711-213813 GCA_002844005.1 Limosa lapponica baueri | reverse complement strand
TCCGCCTTTCGATGCCCCTTCCCCCTCTGCCCAGCCGGGGGAGGCTGGGGAGCGGGCGGGAGAAAAACCAAGCTCAGGATCTGACCCCGACGGAGCAACCCCCATTTTGCTATTTTTTTTTCCCAAACTATTCCAGAAACAGCGGACATCAGTACCCGCACCGCCGGGGGTCACCCTTCTCCCCCCGCGTGAGCACCTGCAGGCAGGGGGTGACCCACACGGCCCCCCCAGCCCCTCAGGCCAAGCCCCGCTACGCCGGGGTGCCAAGCTGCGCCCAGGTGAGAGTGTGCGAGGCACGGCCGCTGCCTCCTCCCTCTGCCCAAAATGCTGCGGAACCCAGGATTTGAGGTGTGGGGGTGCGGGTACACGGGACAGTTGGTGAAGAAGCCCGCGCTCTCTGCACTGACTGTGAGCCCACCAACGGCTGGAGTGTACCCCTGCACCCCTCCCCTGGTAAAACACTGCCCTTGCCTCGGCCTCCCCGTCAGTAAAGGACTGTAAGAAGCCTCGCGGAGGCATCGCAACGAAGCAACGGCCACACGGTACGTGGTAAATACTTGGAAAGAAAATGCTTTACACCCACCCAATTTTTTTGCCTTTTCAGATTTTGGGAAGTGGGGCGGTTATTAATAACAAAGAAGCTCCGTGAAAATTCACTCCATTTCACTTGATAAGATGGGGATGAAAGTGTCCTCACAAACAGGGGATAAAAGATGGGTAAGAGTGTCTCCACAAACAGGGAAGTTAACTGAAATTACCGGAGTGAGACAGCCAAAAGGAGAGTTAATTGAAGCTGCAGGACTGAGATAACTGAAAAATAGGGGAATTAACTGAAAATGCGAAACTTAGACAATTATAAAACTGCAAAAGTTACACTTTGATGTAATAGGCAGATCAAGAAGTCTGTGCCTTCCAAGTACCTCAGCCAATGGGGAAAGGGAGAGGGTTCCATGCGGCCGGGGAATTAGGATAAAACGGAGACTGCATCCTCTGGCAAATGGAGAGACCCCACAGGGGAATGCCCCGGTGGACTCTCCCTTTGTTCCAGTCGAGTCTTTGCGGGACTCCTCTGTCTCCTCTGTGAACATCGACCTCTGGCTACGGGATTTTCTGCTCACACTGAAGAGTGACCCGACATACTGTGTATCAGACTCGGTCCAGTAGTCATGGGCAGAATGATACCAACTGGGCACCCCTCAGCTCTGAGGCTGTATTTAATATTTTAGAGCCTTCTAGTTTATGAAATTATTTTAACTTTAGCCATGTTAGATGGAGTTTAGCTTTTTTATATGGAAACAAACTCCAGCACAGATGCAGTGGGTCATGTACACATCAACATGGGACACTGAGTCTGAACCTCTCTGCTCGTTTGCTTCTAAAACCAAATGGTCTTTAATGCCTGAATTAACAGAGATGTGCTCCAACTGGCAGTGGCAGGTCACTTATCCTTCCCTCAGGTAACTCATCTCATAGAAGAAAGGCAAAATTTAAGGACAGATTCAGCACAGTGTGACCTTAACCTTTACCTAGGAAACTCTGCTGGGACTACGGAGGGCAACAGATATTGTTCATGTTTCAAAACCATCTTTGAAATCCCCCAAAAGAGTTGCTCTAGGCTTGAATCCAGCATCTTCAGTTCCTTAGCAGGGAAATAATCAACTAATTGGTGTTGAACCAGCTTCAATTGTCATTGCATATGATTAAAGATTAAATCACCTACAGACAATGTTACAAGTCTTGATTTTGTGTTCTTCCTGGCTTCGTTAAAAGGAAGAAACAGGTTGGCAAGGGATGATTTCTCAGCATGAACTGATTGGATTAGACCCTTTGCAAGAAGATAAAATATCCCTATTGACACGTTTTGCCCTGCACACTGTTTGCAGCTCTGCAGTGGGGTTCCCAGCACCAATTCATAACATGAGGTATTTACAAGCAGTGTATATAAAACAGAGCCATCATTCACAATGAAACTCCTAAATCTTGGAGTCCCTGAAAAAAAAAAAAGCCAAAGAGACCTCAAATTTAGTGCGTCAGTGAAACTCATGGCTATTCAGCATGTACCACCAGCAACGTAACAGTGAGAAGACACAAAATCTCTGCTCAGTCTCACTGCAACCCAGATTTCTCGGTCAGGTATAAAAGATAAATTCCCTTTGGACAGAAGAGTGGTACATGTACATTTAACATCCCAGTGTTATATGAAACACTGATGTTTTCTCCTGTCCTTCATTGTTGGCAGGGATTTTTCTTGCCCCAGGCTTCAGGTCTCCATCTCCTTCTCCAGGCTACCAAAATGAACAATACCATTAGTTTTCCTGCTTAAATTCTTACGTCCCTTTGGAAAAATGTCTCTGCAGAACTGGCCCACATGATTGGACTGTCCCACAGTACTTCCAGAGCTATTTTAATTCATGGGGAGCAGAACCCATCACCAGTAACAATGCATTTGTGTCAGAAACAGAACTGACCTGGAACTGTGAGATGAACGTACTTAGGAAATGCAAATTGGTAAGAAGGTCTTGGGGCGCGCACTCACTCACTCACTCACCCCAGGAGCTGAGTCAGGCGAGGGGCAGCGGCAGTGCCTGCTGTCAATGCTGAACATGTGCCTACGTAGACTTGCACAAAAAGCTTTAAAAAAATCCCAATCAGCACTGGGTGGATCCAGGACTAAAATGGCAAGTGATAAAAAATGCATTTCTACAATGAGAATTTAAATGATCCGTTCAGTAAGTAGTGAGCCAGAATTAGGCCTAAGCAGTTGGCCATCAATAGACTGGGGGTGAGAACTACTTCTTTGCGGCAGAACTAAAGGAGGACCTCGGACTAAACATTTACTGAGCAGACTGGAAGGCACAAATAAGCCTAGCGTTGCCTGGATCTTCCAAGGGTGAGACACGCACAGGACAGAGATGGTGGCATCAGCTGCAAGATACTGCAGTGTTGGAGGGGAGTTTTCCTGTGATCATAAATATAAGCAGGATTAAAAGCAGTAAGTGGAATTTACTTCCTTTCAGAGCACTGTCCATGGGAACCCTCCTTCTGCCGCAGGATGTTCCTGAAATGATTACAGATCTTAAGATGTTTTAGTGAGGTGGCAATGTGGATGGCACAGCCACAAGCCAAGCGGGCTTATCAGCATTTGCCTGCTAAGTAGCTTTGCTGGAGATAATGACCCATGTGTGTAGGATGTGTGAGACAAGGACTTGGTAAAATAAAGTTAACTGGTTGCTTTCAGCCCATACTAACCTCCCCCCAAGGGAAACCTCTGGCCAAGTGAACACGTAAGTAGGGTGTTGCCGTTTGCCTCATTTCTTTCTGTCCCTCCAACCCCAAGAGGGGTTGCTGGATGATGTGCAGACTGCAGCTCTGCAAAGGACATGGGCACCTTGCCGTGGTGTGTGGGCCACCGGGGTTGTGCTGCTTACAGGGACACAAGAAGACACATCAGGACTAGCTCTCCAGCTCTACCTTGATTCATTCCAAAGCTCCTCCCACTCCCACGGTGACCCAGGCTGCCTGTGCACTGATGATGATCTCTGGTGAGGTCAGAGTTAGCAACATTGAAGGCTTTTTAGGTAAAGACACTTGAATTGACATAACAGTCCATAGGGACTCAGAAGTACCCACTGTTGTACCATGGGAAGGATCACACATGGCCCTAAACTTCAGCGCTGTCCCTTAACACTCCAGCTGGAGGGCAGGGTGGAGACCAGCATGGGTTTCAAAGGATATTTAATGGTAACAAATTCAAAGATAGAGCTGAAAGCATTGCCAGTTCTGCTCTAAGTGCAGTGACTTTGAAGACACTTTGGACTGATTATGTTTTTCAGAACAGCGCTCTGCATCACTCCACGTCAAGGCGTCGCGGGACACATTGAGGGCAGCGCCGGATCTGCAGCGTGGTGCTGTAAGATCCTGACATTTAGCACTTTAGGAGAACAATAGCATTAAGGGAGATCATTGGGTTTCTCTTCTAAGCTCATTTGTTCTTAACACTAGCAACAAAAATAGAGGGGGTGCTATTTTAAAAGTTGCATTCACATGTCTCGAAGCTCTAAGAAGCGATGAGGAATTTTTGCCTGAGTACTCCAAGCCAAGGGCAGCCAGCAATTACACCGGGGTGAGATGGCTGTCAATAGCAGAGGGACAGGCCAGATCCTGGCTCTGCTCTCATCCTTCCCACTGTGCTGCACTCATTCTTGCAGAACACGTTTTCTGGGCTGCAGAATCACCCCGAGGCAGGAAAAGGCCATGAGCTGGGAGATGCTGGCAGCTATTTCAGGTCCATCACTATTCACAGTCTAGGTGGTACATAGATAGCTCTGCCCTTGCTGTCTTCTGTCCCCGGTCTTTGGTGTTTTCTCTTAGGAGATTAATTACTTCTTTTCTCAGGTCTTTAGACCACAAGAGGAATCAATAAGCTGGTAAAAAAAAAAAGACAATGTAGTCTTAAACTGGTACAATTTAAGTCTGGAGCTGAATACTCCTACCAAAAGAAATCCTGTGTCCCAGCATGTCACATAGTGTTCCAGCTTCCCTGAAATTGCTTTTAGAAGTCTTGAAATGCCTGGATTTATGAGGGTTTTTTACAGTCACCAGTCAAAATATTTGGGTTGTTCACAGGACAAGAAGTGTGTTTTGAGAAGTCTTGCTGAGCTTCTGCTCTGCAGCCTCTGTTTCACTTCCACGTTCTGCTCAGCAGATCTGGTTTTCACCCCCATTTTTGCATAAAGAGTGAGATTATCATAAGGTCTTTGGCAACAACCGTGTGACATGAGTCAAATGAGCCCATGAAAGAATCAAGTGAGACACACTTGGCACTTGCTGCCCTCCCTGGGAATGAGGTGGCCTTTCTTTGAATCCTAGTGAATGAGCTACATGGGGGGAAGTTCTCAGATTTGGTGCTGCTGTTAAGAAACGGTTTTCTGGTTGGGTTATTGAACTGCTGATGTGCAGTCCCCCAGCGAACCTGGCACAGATCCTCTTCACCGGCCATCCCAGAGGTGGCTGGCACTTCTGCAGTGCCATTTGAGCTGACTGACTACCACAGGCAACAGCACGTCTAACAAGTAAGAATTAATTCTGATTTACTCCTGGCTCTTCAGCAGTGTATAATTCCTCTTCATTCTTTAATGTTATTTTTGAACTGTGAGGATCATAGAAATGAAGGCTCTATTCCTGCCATTGACCTAGAAAAGTCTTTTGATTCCTTCCAGTGCAAGGAATTTTTTCAGTTGCTGGCAACTTAAAATCGGGTGTTTCTCTCCTCTGGGGGAGGTAGTTGGTACATCTTCATTCCTCCTTTAAGATTTGATCAGTAAAGCTGATGAAACCTTAAAACTCTGGCTGACCTACTGCATTCCCCCATTAGAACAGGCTTTTATGGTCCTTGCAGCCTACTCCCATTTTCAAGCCTGCTGCTTTTAAGCCTATGCTGCTAAATTTGTCTCCGTTATAGCATTAATGGTGCTGCAGCTGGCATTATTAATTCCATTTCATTAAATGGTCTTCCTAATAGACTGGAAGACAAAAGAGAAGACAGTCCTGAGACCACAGTGTGGCTGGGCCTCAGGAGATCTATGTTCAGTCCTTGTGTCTGCCACAGGCTTCCTATGCGACCTTGGGAATTATCTCTCTTAGGTCTCTGGGTCTGCTTGGTCTATTTAAATTTGGGGCATCTTCTGCTTTTTAAGCTTTATTCCTGCAGCACCAGCGCAACATCTGCTGCTCCAGCAAAGGAGCCTCATTCATTTTTGCAATATGACTTGCAGACTGGTATCACTGGCTGTCATTCTTGGACCAGTGGAGATCAAGCAAGATTATAAAGATGAACTGGGATTGCATTGCTCTTGGAAATCCTGCCAGGTGCTGTGCAAGGATGCTGGGGGACAGAGGAGCCTCCTCTTTGGCCAAGTATGCCCAGAAGAGATGAAGAAGACACACTTTTAGGAAATTCTCGAAGCAATGCCTGGCTGTCGGTGCCTGAGCTGGGGAAAAGAGGCTTAGACTTCCCTGGGTGTGCCATAAGCCACCAGGGATCCTGTTCCTGCCTGGGCAAGGTCCTTGTGCTGGGATGGGCGGAGGTGGCCCTGGAGCAGCTCGTCTCACTGGATCTCCCTCCATGATGCTGGCAGGCACAGCCCCCCCAGCTGCTCTGCTGGGAGGAGGAGGCAGAAAGAAGAGCATGAGCAGGGACAGCGCTGGTGCAGGGCCACAGTGCAGTGGCACACAGAGAGCACTGTGCCCCAGGCAGGCAGCCCTGCTGTGAGCCCCAGCAAAGTGCCACGCCACCAGAAGCGCTAGACAGGGCCTGCCCGGTTAAGTCCTGCTCTCTTCTCCTCCAGGAGAGGAGACGCACATCCAGGTCTCGGGCTGAGGCAGCTCTGGCACAGCCCCCAGGGATGATGTGCCCACAAAAATGCCCGAAGCCTTGCCTCCAGCTTCCAGCCCCTCCCTCCTACCCTACTGGGATCAGGCCCAAGTTTTGAAGCTCCAGGTGCTGATTGGGATGCTCTGTCCAAGTGCAAAATGCAACTACAAATTGTGGAAATGTGACTGCAAATTAAACCGACAGCCTGCGAGCAGACACTCGGAAGAGCTGGACTTCTTTTGCAGCAGTGCCACAAGCCTCCAGTGCAGGCTGTGATTCTGGCGGGCAGCAGGGGTTCTTGCAAATGGGCTCTGGTTTGCAGCGTTTCTGCCGCCTCCTCTGCTCTTGTGCCCAGCGCTCCTCCTGCTGGCCCAAACCAGGCCGGTGGGAGAACGTGCAGAGCGCCCTACCAGCTCCCTTTCCCCAGCTCCCATTCAAAAAAAAAAAAAAAAAAGTCATTTTCTCTGGGGAAAGGAGTCACTGAGTAGGCCCTGAGCTGCTCACCCCCCCTGCGTTGTGCTGGGGAGCTGCTTCGAGCATCTCGGCGTGGACATCTTTGCATCCCCCTCCGCACGGGGAGGCTGGGAGGATACATGTGTTAGTGGTGGAGGCGTGCAGATGCGGTGGCCGTGCATGCAGCGGCTTAACCAGCACACAGCTGTTGTGGCAAACCCAGCTTTCACCGGAAAACAGCAACAGATCATTAATATGCTGCTGGGTGCAGTAACCACAGCTGCCTGCTCCATGGTGCCAGACACCCGGCTACCAAAACGCTCTCTGCAAAGGGAGGGATGGCACTCACCAAGGCACAGCTCTAGGTCGGTCTCAAGCTGGGAAGTCGGCTGTTAATATGGAAAAGATCTTGGCCGAGGTTGCAGAGGAATGGGGGTGGGTTGGGGGAGGAGGTTAGAAAGCAGCCGCCCTGGTCCTGAGCGAATGCAGCCCTGCAGTGCTTGCAGAGGTGATGGAGGACACAGAGAGTGTGGCTGCTTACTGCAGCAATGCTAAGGGTGCTGTGTGGGGTGAAGGGCTGATGAGTGAGGAGTGCGTTAATACTGTCCAAGGTGGGGGAGAAAAAAGGAAAAATGAAGGTAATAAAACACTGGTGTGTAAGACAGGAATGTCAGTGCAAGACTGTGGGAGGGGGAAAGGAAAGGGAATATAGGCAGGGCTCTGGTGAGAGCCAATATGAGCACTGGATAGAGAAATTCTTTGGAGAGTGAAGCAGCACTCTGGTTTTTAAATGTTATTATGGGCCTCTAGAGCAATTAGAAGAATTAGATCAGGAAATGATGTGCCAGAAGTGTTGCCTGGAAAGTGGTCAGAGTTGTGTTCGCTGGGGAAGTGAGCAGGGAAAATGGTTTTGTGGGCATTTAGGACATCGGCTGGAAGAAGAGCTACATAGAAAAGCAGTGATGGCTTGAGCACTGGGGTAGCTGGCCCTGCCCTGGCACATCCCCTCACATGGGGCAGAGAGAAGAGGAAAGGATGGACCATATGTATATAACTTATGGAAGATACCACAAGCAGGTTCAAGTAACCTTCCAGCATCAAATCAGCAAAATATGCAATGAAAATCCACACCCTGGAGCCAGCTCATTAGGAACTTAGTATCAGTCATCCCTAAAACTAGGCATCTTATGCATACAGATGCAAAATAGGAAAAAGAGAAGGGAAAAAAAACGCAGAACCCAGATAAACCCACTGAAGTTGTGGAAATGGATTTCTGTCTCAAAAACAGGTTCTGTCTCCAAGTGCTTGAATATCCTGTATCCTTGCTCCCCCTCTCTGCACACAATGAGAAAGTCCTGATTTGGATGCTGACGTCGAGTATCTGAGAAAAGACAATTTCGTTTCCCATTCTCAAGGCCAAAGGATTAAAGATAGACCAGCAAAACTATTTCACATTTAGAAAAACAAACTAAAAGGCCTAAGGAGTTCAGATTTCCCTGATGATATCATTAAACACCATAAATCACATTTTCCTGATTGCTTCTGCAAAGGAACAGAAGCCTTCTACTCTGGGAGGAACATGAATATATAATAAGAGGTATAGAGTGAATATGGATATATATATATGCAAAATGGAGTTATTTTGACATCTTTATAATTTAATAAGCAGCATGAAAGTTCACTGGGCAAAACTGAACAAGGGAAAATGTTTAATGGATAGCACTTGGATATGGTAGAAGTAGCAGTAATTTCAGAATAACAGTGTAGATTTTCAGAGACACAGAAATAGCTGTTATCCCAGAGCACTGCACGTGAACGACGTGAGATGGAAGGATAGCATCCTACATTTTCTGCATGAATAGTGAATTCCCTTGCAACAGGTTTGGCTTTTGCAGAAACTGGGGAATTCCAAAGAGAATAGTAAAATAGGTCTGGGCAAGCAATACAAAAGGTCTGCTGGGATTTCTTAACTGCTTTCCCTAGGTGTTTCACTCCTTGCAAACATTTAAGGAGATGTGGCTTTGCTGAAACTCCCTGAATGAGAGGTACCACCAAATACCCCTTTGTACTGTGTCAGATACCTCATTCTTAATAAAAACATCCAGGGACCAAAAGCACAATATCCGTGTGTCCCATCTAAGGCTCTTGCATTTCACATGCCAGATACTTAAAACTAATTTCTTGCAAACGAATCTGAGATAAAACATAATAGCATGACATTTATTTTAAGTTATGATAAACTCAAGAAAACCACCATCTTTGTATATGCAAACAAAACAAACCCAAATGCTGTGTTTTGTTTTGGATGAACCGCATCTTTCACAGGCACAGTAGAGGTGATCAGCTGTTGCTGAATGCCAGGCAGGTCCCCGAGTCCTGCTGGTCCTCAGCACCTTCAGCTCTGGGCTTTGGAAACTTCTGAGTACCCCCAGCTTGAAACTGAGAGACATCAGGCCTCCCTGGATTAAGATGTCTAGCACTGGGGGCCAGAAGAGATTGTACTTCATTTTGGAAACAGCAGCTCTTATCTTTTCCAAAAGACTAGGTTTTTATTTGTGCTTTTTTTTCTCCTTTTTTTCCCCAGGTCGTTTGACATTTAAAGTGATCAAAGTTTCCTGTGAACCACAGCTTCTAAGTTTCAGATAAATATAGCCACGCTGCTCTGTATTTGTTTGTTTTTCTCAGGTTGCAAAGCTGCGGATGAGACCTATTTATTTTGGAGCAGGGAGAGCTGCTGCTTGTGACCGTGTGCTTGAGCAGCCAGGGAGGAGCACAGCCCTGCATGTGGGGTGCAGCTCCGCGCCTCTCGCAACACGGAGTCTGATCACAGAATCACAGAATCACAGAATCTTCATGGTTGGAAGGGACCTTTGAGATCATCGAGTCCAACCATGCACACACACACACACACACAAAACCCAACAAAAACCCAACCCCACAATCTCGGGCACTAGAGCATGCCCTGAAGTGTCACATCCACACACTTCTTAAATACCTCCAGGGATGGTGACTCCACCACCTCCCTGGGCAGGCCGTTCCAGTGTTTCAGTAAAGTAATTCTTCCTAAGATCTAATCTAAACCTCCCCTGCCCCAACTTCAGACCATTTCCTCTGCTCTTGTCATTATTCCCTTGGGAGAAGAGGCCAACACCCCCCTCTCTACACCCTCCTTTCAGGGAGTTGTAGAGGGCAAGGAGGTCTCCCCTCAGCCTCCTCTTCTCCAAACTAAACATGCCCAGTTCCCTCAGCCTCTCCTCGTAGGACTTGTTCTCCAGA